>BQNB010131871.1:0-17558 GCA_026074375.1 Tanacetum coccineum | reverse complement strand
ATAAAAAGTTATGAATATGATATTTGGGAGAGAAATGAAGATAATATGTCCAAAATCTATCAAGATATTTTTCATAAAAATGACGAAGGATGGAAGGTAACACGCACCAAATAAAGAGAAGCTGAAGAAAAGTCTAACCTAAAGACTTCGCTGTAAATAAAAGTGCTTCCCGGGAGACAACCCGGATTGTTATTTAATTTTGTTATCGAGTCTGTCTTCCCAGACATCAATACGGCGTATCCGCTTGATGACATCAAATAACGTCACTTTATTATATCATTTATCTCATCTGTTTGCCCACTTTTATATAATTATTGCATTATTTGGTACTTAATTGCTTCAAAGTTGATAAATGCAGTAATTCAGGAGTGTTTTGTGAAGACGAGCTAAAAGGCGCATAATTTGGAGCTAAAACGAAGATATTTTAAGATTGCTGAAATTTCACCAATACGCTGTATCCAACTAAAGAGATACGGCGTATCTGCGCCAAGACTTCACAAGGAAACACGTTTGACCAATTCCCAGTACGACGTATTCACACTGTCTACATACGTCGTATCCACGAAGGTAAATATTCGAGGATACAATAAATCAAGTAAATTGGGAATGATATCAAAGATTTATTACGAACGTAGCGCGCACTCCAAGGAATCCAGCCCAATACGCCGTATCGACTTTGCTGGATACAGCGTATCGAGTCTTTTTCAGACACTATAAATAGAAGACTCAAAAACGAGTTTTCAGTGTGCAATATCATATTCTTTATACCATACTCACTAAAGACGAATTTTAGAAGAGAAGATCAGCCACCAAGGTCAAGCATTGATCACGAATCCATAGAAGACATCGTGTAATTTTTACTCTCTTAATCGTTCGATTTTCAATTGTTTGATTACACTTGTATAATTACAATGGTTGTGGGCTAATACCCTCGGGTATTAGCCATCTTAATGAAAGTTCAATGTTTGGTTTGTTTTAAAAATTGATTTCTTAATTTATCATTGATTGTTTAATTATGTTTATCACCTCATACTTGTTTATGTGTTTGAATATGCGACCTATCATTCAACTGGATCTAGTGATACGGACCAAGTAATCTAGATACCGGGATAGCTCTCCATATCGTGTTTCATATTACTGGACCAATAGGATCACAAATAACGTTCTGTCTTTGTCTTTGAATTATGAGCTTAGTTGGACCGGTAGGTGACCCGTTTATGTTTCAGCAATCATGCTCTTAATTAGTCTAATAAAGATGGAATAGTGGACTACCAGTATATAAAACACCTTCAAACAATAATGTAAAGTCCAGTTGGCTAAGGGATTTTAAACAGGATCACCACTACTTGAATCTCTAAGATAGATATAATTAAACTAAGATGCTTATGCGGATGCATTAAATTTTACAAGATTAATTGTGTAAAGTCTTAGGATGATACCGCCTAAGTCTTAAGAATGATATGCCGCTTCGAGATAAGTAAATCATTACACTAAAACAAACAAACCAGCATTGACCTATATTTAATATGCACTTAGTATAGTTATGCTACATTGGCTTGTACCGCTTTCATATTCCTAATCACCTCTTTTGTGTTTATTGTGTATTGAAATGGGTATTTGTTTCCACAAACATTCCAGTCTCTCTGCTGAAACCCCCCATTTCATTAACCACGTACATACATGTTTTAACCATACAGAAATGTTGTTTTTTGTTTTTGTTCTAATTAAAATATGAAAGAACAAGGATTAGATTTCCACTCTTATGTTCGATACCTTACTACTGCGAACATCCATCTTGACCGGTACACTGCTCTTAAAGGTTGTTTAGTTTGTCGGCCAATGATAAAAGTAAAACTTGATAATAAAATAATTGAACCCCACATCCAACACGTCAGTTCATGACAGTATGAATCTTGAGATCAGTCGGTCATTAAGCCCACTCTATACCACCCCTTCCAAACCCTTCATCTCATATCAAAACCGTCGACGTATAACCACTTCTATCCTCTCCAAAAGAAAAAAATATATGATAATATTCTCTAATAAACTATGCCACTATTTTGTATTTAGTTAGCTGTTGAGCCTATAACCCATCTTCTCATCTGATTCATTTTCTTTTTTGTTTCGATCAATTGAAAAAAATTTATTTCATGATAAACAGTGGTTTTATTCTTCGTAAGGATACTTGGTTTATCCTGGTCCTGGATACTTGGTTTATCCCGTATAAAAAAGGATACTTTGGGTTATCTACAAAAAGGGATACTTTTGGTTATCTCGTATAAAAAAAAGAGGATACTTTGGGTTATCAAAAAAAAAGGATACTTTCGGTTTAAAAAAAGGGACAATTTGGGTTATCCAGGTTTATCAGTTTGTTTGAAGATTTGTCTTCGCATGTTGCGATTTCCTTTAAAACATCCCTAAAAATTTTTTAAAAAATGTTTTACGTGTGTTGACGCATCTTTGCATCTGCTACAATATGAAGACTGTGCTGCAAATTATGTTTTACTTAGCTTTAATATTTCGTGTTTTCTTTTCAGTCTCTAGATTTTGTGATTTCGTCGCTCGGACTGCAGGGGATTATTAGATTGGTTAAGTTAGTCGTCCCAAGCCCGGTTTGTGGGCTGAGGGTCTGTTAGGGTTAAAATTATGATGTCTTTGTAATCTATAAATAGTGGTTAATAATAAAGGTACACCTACAGGGTTTTCAATATCTAACACTTACATGCTCGTTGCTAGTTTTTTCAAAAGAAATGTACCTTTAAAAAAAGAAGTTTAGAACTAATAATTGGTGGGCTGGTATGATGTAATTATATTTAGCCCTAGCATTATTAACGAGCAATGGAATCGCGAGACTTGATAAGCTCGACTTTTCATCCGATCTGAAGTGGATTACAGTAAGTCCATAGTTCCGTCAACTATTTTTAGTTGACAAACTTGTATATTTTCCTTGCAACATAAACTAATAATACATAGCTCCTATCATTCTTGCTAATCACTTGACAACTTCCCCACTAAACATGCTTTAAATAACGAGCGGATACTACCTCTCAGCGCGTTGCGCGAATGATTGTAGCTGAAGGTTTTAAGAACTAAAATATGCTTTAAGTATATGTATATTCTTACATCAAGCAAATAAACTTAAAACAACTCAAAAAAGTACTACTTTTTTGCATTAACAAATAAGCAAAAACATAGGCACATGTAAAATTTCTACGACAAATCTAAAAATTATATGTAAAACACGGTAATTTTGAACTTTCAAAAATTTATCTGAATGTAACTACACTTCAATATACGTAACCAAAACCAATAAGGGTACTCCATACTTTGATCATTTACTTTATAGTTTCGACCGTTAAAAATTGACTGGCCAAGATTGAGAACCTGTACTCCATCGATAATAAGAAAAATAGTATATGTAAGTAAAATATAAGGTTAGTTTGTTATATAACTTGGCTTAAGGGGAGCTAAAATAAATAGTTTATTGGGGTTGACTACGATTTATATTATTCGATAAAGTTTAATGGGGACTTATCGCCATGTTAACTCTTTTAATAAACGAAATTGTAACCGTAAGAACAGTGGGCCTATGTTGGTTTTTAGACAAAGTAGGCAGCTAGCCCAAAGTCAAACGACATGAGAGATTCCGTTTTTGTAAGCGCTTATAGTATATATACTAATTGAAAATGGCAAAAACGAGTTATACAGACAATGCTAGACAGACCACCGTCTCCGCAAAAAACAATTTTGCAAACACGTAATAAAGGCTCATAGTAACTAGTAAATTAACTCCTACACATTTAACATATAAAATTTCTAAAATAGCAATAATTCTTTTGATAGAATAAAGCTTTTAAAGATTTCTTCTTGTAACCACGGTCCTCAATTTTTTGGCGGACTAATCTGCAGAATTTGAGCCCACCATCAATCAAGCGATCAGGTAAATCTCTCCCATTTGCATCAAGCATGGTTGACACTTATTAACAAAACACATTCAAAGTATGGAAGTTACTGGCCAATTCCTAATAGATGTTTATAAATGGATGATGTAACAAATCATTAGTTTGTTGATAGGATTAGTAACAATCCCTTATCCGTTTGAATAATTATCACATTAAATAACTTAAATGTTTTAAGCTATATTCTTTTGATACTCAGCCTCTATTTAAATCTATATAGTTGTATGCATTGAAGGAAATAGACAAGGAAAATTTTCAACCTCATAATCAAAGCAAAAACAATCCTATTTCCTAATTTTCTCCTAAAAAAAAAGTCGACCCTCCCCCATAAGTTCTCTCTATAACTCTATCCAACTGTAATCTGCAAGATCATCTCTAATGTATATTTTTCTATCATTTCTCACCTAAGCTTCTATTCTAGCCCCATTGTTACTTTATTTGTTCATATAAAATAAAATCAATAAGATAATCGATGGTAAGAAAAAAAGAGTATGCACATCATCTTTAGTTCAATATTGTATCACCTGTACCCTACCAATAGTCCCACAAGACTAATGTTGCTCTAACTATACACCATAAATGCATTTAGCAATTGCCGCATCCCGTCAAGTTTACTCGGTTAGTCTCTGGCTAAAATATCCATCCAAGCCAACTACTCTACCAAGTGCAATTAGTACTATGCTGCTGCTAGGACCCCGACTTGGCACATATATAGTGTCTCATTGTTAGTGCAAAATATTACGATATTAAACTAAACAAGTCATTTTGTTTTTAAATAAAGCCAAAACAAGTAACTTGTAAACATAAATAAAATATGCAAGTTACACGTGATCACAACTCATCAACGCATACATTCATCAACACCTCTCGACGTCTCGAGTCTACTCATGCTTCAACAAAAGGTAAGATAAGTTGCATTATGATCAACCCATTTAACAAAACCATTGAAAATATAAACTATAGACTAATCACCTTATAAATAACAAACTAATTATATTAACTAACAATAAGCAGAATCAACTATATTAGGAATAATCTTAGAAATCAAAACAGTCTAGCCATAGTATGATAATAAACAAAAAATTAAGAAATAAAGACAAAGACTAATTATCTTGTTTAAACCATTTTGAAACATAATCTTACAAGATCTTATTTATATCTAGCAAACTTACCAATTATAATGTTAAGCTTGATTTTCCTATAGGAACAAAATCTAATCAGATTTTATAAGTACATTAAGGATCTAAGCAAAAGATTTAAAATAATTTTTAACAATTTTAAAATTGGCACGTGCGACCTATGGATCTACCTAAATAGGCTGACTACCACCATTTCCTGATCCAAGAACCTGACGGCCAAGTTTGAGTTTTCTATAATACCACCCATTTACTTAGTTTTTCACTCCCCTTTTCACAAACCTTTCATCCAAAAATAATACATACATTTAAGGATCAATATAAACAATTTTTTTATAATTTAAAAAACAAAGATCATATCAACAAAACCCCATAACCCATAGATCATAATGCATCTATAATTCCATTTGTTGCAAGCATGATCAACAAGACCTCCATTCAAGCAAGCTCAAGATCTTGCCCATCATCGATCCATTAACATACCTACATATATGAAGATCTATCACAACAAGCAAGAGACTTGTCATCTTCATCAACAACATCCATGCTTAGTGATCTTGATGTTTTAGAATAAGCCTTTTACATCCAATGACACCTTATCTTGATATCATTATACAAATTTATGTATCAATCTATGTCTACAAACAAACTAGATGATAGTGTATTATGGAGTTTAGGGCCATAAAACACAAGGTGTTGTTATGTTGCCGATAAAACATAACGGTTTGTTTGCACCCTAAAGGACCTCGTTAATTTAGCTTAGTACCGAGATAAATGTAACGGACGTAGGTTGGTTCTTACCTCGTAGTAGGACTATGGTATTTAGCTTAGTAACCGGATAAGTATAAGCGATGTTATGGATCTACCTCGAAGTAGACTCGTTATTGAGCATAGTACTGATAAGTGTAAGCTACTTATATGGTTTTCTCCACCTAAAAAGGAGCTTGTTATTTATAAGTATACTCTCGAGTTGATGAGGTACTCGAGGATTAGTAGGGCAAGAGATCTTCGTAGCCTAACGATAATTAAAATTATCGTGTCCGTTTGCGCTTTCTTTTACTTATCGTTTTACATTTATATTTGCCTTTATCGCTTTATATTTATATTCGCATTGCATCTATGTTTTGTATATTAGAAGTGTTGTGATGGATAAGCTTGTTTTGTTATTCTTTATATATTATCGTAAAAAAACTTGATTGTTTATTGATACAAAAGAGTTTTAAGTTTATAAAAAAATGTATTCACCCCCCCCCTCTCTATAATCTATAATTGGTACAAGACCACGTCGCTCTAGTTTTCAAAACAAATGGTTTTAAAAATAGAGTATGATCCATGTATCAAATTTCCTATCAAGCGACACATAATGTGAAAAGTTATTTGTATCATGTTTTGGTGTTAAATATAAAGTGTTACAATAGCTTGAAGGTATTTTAAAGAATCCCATACAAAGGGAATAATGTGTCTAAAAGTGAAATAATCAATTCTGCCAAAATTTCACCACTTGTATCAACCACGGATCCACCAAAAGTGGATCCGTCAATGAGATCCGTCGGTGGCATTTTTAGTTTTTGTCAAACTTCAAAAATTCACAGAAAATCAACCGTGCGTCGGATTTCGATGATTCAAAAACTAAAATTGAAGGATTTTGAGTGTACTTTCCAATGAAATCGGTCTTAATTACTAATTAAAATTTTAAATTGTCAAAATAAGAAGAAAGCCAATCGAGTTTCCAAAACAAAAACTTTTGTTTAATGTAAAAATTTGATTTTAACCTTTCCTATCGCGTCAGGACACTTCTAGTTGTGTACTCTTAAAGTTGTAGATTTTATCATTGGAAAGTAAATGTATTTTTCAAACTTACTAATGGAGAGAAAACTAATTTATTTACAAATAAAATCAAGCTATGTTATGCATTGATTAAATTTAAAGCCAACAAAACAAATGCGTAAAAAGTGTAGTTTATTGCTAAATGATTATTTGTTATACTAGTTTGCATCTTAATATGATAAATCACTCTTTTATATGCTTATTGCATATGTAGTAGAGCTACTTGTTGATTTAATTATCTCGTCATGTGTTTATTTATTAGTGTTCATGATAAAACGTCAATTGATCTTATGGGAAGATCACATGCACTAAAGATGAGAATTTGTTTTCGCATTGCAACAAAGATATAGATTTACTATGTTTACAAATGTTATATCAACATTTTATAAATCCTATAATTTATGTTAACCCACTTAGGATTGAGAGCTAAGCAAGTTTTATCAAACGCTTTATAATAATAATTTATGCACGATATCGTACTATTACTAACTGATAAAATGCTCATCACTAAAGTATTTAACAACTTCCATTTTATCAAGACTCGCACAAATTTTCTCTAGATCAATTCAACCCATTTATCATTGTTTTTTAAAACATAGGTTGTCAAGACAGAAGAAAAGACAGAATAAGCACATTAGTATAATAAAATGAAAATATGTTATGAACTATGTCGCTTGCAATTATCTAATTCACAATCACATTAATAAATATTAGAGGATTAAAATGAAGCATAGAAAATACTAGTAAAATCTAATTTAAAAAGATAAAACATTCTCGATAAGAAAACATTTTCATTTTGAAGTTTAACTTCTAATAAATTTTCAACATTAACATTAAATGAAAGAAAATATTCACTCTAGTCAAAAGCCATGAAAAATAATATATAAACATGTATGTAATTTATAAAAAGATTCATAATGCTTAAAACTGACTAAGAAAATTTGTTACTCCTATTAGAAGTAAAAAACGTAAGGAAATTGTAGCACAAAAGTTAATAAATTTTTTTCTCACATAAAAATATACAACAAACCAAACCAATAAGTAAACTCTTCATTTAAATAATCTCACACTTAAGAACTATCTTAGCTTAATGGAGACACATAAGAAAATAGTTTGATTCTTTTAAAAAGTGTTTCTGAGGGTCAAGAAGATTTCAGAATATATCGATTCATGATTCAAATTAAGATTGAAATCATTTATTCGCATATAAATGCCCAAGTTATTGAGTTGGATATGAAATCGGAATACTTCAATTATTTGTCTAGCATCAATATTAAATCAAAACCATAACAAAAGCAAAAATTATCACGAATCAACATACTAATCACACTAGGTTGATATAAAATAATGTCATCCCTTTCAAAGACAAAAAGTATATACATCGTTCATAACACACACTTGTGATAAAATGTAATATTGAGTCTACATGTCCAATATGTGTGTTCCTATTATTAATAATAACATGTTTAAAATGAACGTCAAAGTAGGATTGACGACTTGGATGTTTTGTCTGAGATATTCAAGTAATTTCCTTTGCAATGCATTTGGTAAAGTTGTTTGTAGCACCCCGATAATTCATATAGCAGCGAAAGCTAAATTAGGGTATTATTTCATTGAATCAACACCATAACATAGAAAGACACCTCAAAAGAGACATTTTGATAATTCAGTTATCACTAATATCATATCATAGTTTTAAAAAAGAGGTCCCAAAATTCATAGAAAACATAAAGTTGAATGTTAACAAGTTTGGACGTCATCAGTCCATGCACTACCGTGCCTTAAACCCGCTTAGTTACCCTAGATAAACATGCAAAAAAGAGGTCCACACGAAAGTGTTGAGTGAAATTCCAAGGTTTTGTAATGAAATGTTGAATACAAGTCATCATAAATTGAATAATTTATACAATAACATATTATCATAAAAAAAGTTATTATTGCCCTAAAATAGCTCATGAACACAAACTGTTAACATTGAAAATCACCTCATGACATTAATTGAGAACAATTGTCCTATTGGGAAGAGGATAACCTCCAAATTACCCATTATTCCAAATCTAGCTGTTTTGATACTCATTTACAGTAAACACAACGGGATTTGTCAATCCTAAAAGAATCTATTCCCCCACAATATCCTTCACTCACAAGAGATGAATGGTCATGATTAAAATAATATTGGCATGAAGAGTAAATACTAAATCAGATATAAACAGTGAAAAACTTGTATACATGGTTGTTATATTAGCCATTATCACCCCACCAGAGTTTAGAAAACATTTAAAGGTGGGGACTATGAACTCACCTTAACTGGGAAATCTGAATTATGCACAATAAATCAAAAAGAAGTAAACGGCATCGTCATGCACCAGGGTGTAATATGTTAAGTCTTATTTTGTTAAATTCAAAACTTTAATTATATTAAGTTTTAACGTAAAAATTTAATTTGTAACATATCGTATCACTGGCTTCTGGGCTATCAAAAATTTAGATGTACATGTAGTAAACGTTTTGAGGATCTAGGACACTTAAAATCATAAATTCCATCACCCTAAAACTTCTACACAAAAGAAAGGCCCCACACATGAAATATCCTATGAACGGATACGTTATAGTAATTAGATGATAAGTAATTCATTTCTTTTTAAGTTTTCTTCAACAGCTAGTGGAAGATAAATATGTTAAATATTTAACATAAATAGAATTATAAGGATTCGATCAGATGAATGATCGAAAAATGAGGTCGTGTTTTTTAATAATATTGGATCATATAATGTTTAAATGTATTTTTTATTTATTAATGTTATAAATATTACATTCTATACCCTTAATAATTTGAAAATGACAATATATACCCTTGGTATATATATTTTACAATTTAAACCCTTTATTTAAATAATTTTAAAACATTTAACCCTTATTTTAGAAAGTTGGCAAAATAGGTCCTTGTTGTTTTAAGTTTAGGATAATTACATTTTTGGCCCGAAAGTTTAATAGTTTCAAAATTTACAATATATACCCCTCATGCATAAAATGATTTATGTTTCTAGTCTAAATTCCATATACATTGTATTTTTAATCTCTAAATCATTTTGCCATAAATCATATCAAATAAAGCTAAAATTAGTTGGTTTATAATCATAAAGCTTATGGAATAGAGCTATTATTTCAAAACTAAAAAATGGTGCGTTGGTTTAGAAATTGTAAACCTGAAAGCATAGAGCTTTTAGGGTTTGTTTCAAAACATTACAAAATGAAAAAAAAAGCTTATAAATAGCTTATAAGTTCAGCCTTATAGCTTTAGCTTATAGGATTTTATGAAAAGGTTTAAGGTTTTAAGCATTGTTTTTTGTTAGAAAACCAAACTATAAGAGTTTGGGGTTCAAGAGCTTTTCTAACAAAATTATAAAGATGGATAGGAGCTTAATAGGATAGGAATAAGCTTAAGCTAGCTTATTAGGGTTCACATGGACCTAGGGTTTCCAAAACGGGTCATTTAGGGCTCGATATAGTTTCGTTTGGTTTTAAGGATTTTCCACATGAGTTTTGTTTTTGATCAAAGTTAAAACAAAGTAATATAAGATCACAACACAACAAATCTTAATAGAACAAGTGAAAACCTTACTATACTCGAATGGGTCAAAATGGGTTGATACGGGTCGAAATGGCTTAGAGATGAATCAAGTACCTTTCTTTCTTGTTCCTTGGCTTCCTAAAGAGCTTAATTCTTTCTGTCTTCACTTCTAGGGCTTGTCTAGTACATGATTTGTGTATGTGTTAAGTTTTGTGGTGAGTTTTTGGAGCATGCATGTTTCGGTTTATATATAGGGTACAAAAACTTAGAGGCTAAGTTTGGGTGAAGTAGTTGCCAAGTTTGTTAGATAGTGATCCAACGATACTAAGCGTGACAAGTATAAGCTAGGGGCTAGCTTAAAGGTGTTAGAAGGTGTGAGGTTCGGTTTAACAATGAATGTGACAAGAAGTTACATGGTACAAGGGTGTGACGAGTAGGTGACAAAGAGGTAAAAGGAGCTAGCAAGGTGGTGACAAGGTGCTAGACAAGGTGGTGCATCATGGTGGAGTATGCTTGCTAGGTTTTGGCTGGTTATTGACACAGTTAAGGGGTAATCACGTTGTTTTAGTGATTCAGCAGGTTAGGGATTAGACGATATAGGTGTTGTTGGAGGAAAATGATTCAAAGTAGTGCTAGTAAGGTAGTGTAACTTATCTTAAAAAAGATGGTACAAAACTCATAAGAATTTGGAAGAAAATGGCTTATTCTCATTCGTGCATTTATCGGTTGTACCTAGAGCTTTAAGAGTTGTACTAGGGTTTTGGAGGGAAATATAATTCAAATATTATGCATTGTAACCTTGTACACATGTCTTATAAGTTTGTACTTTTGGTTTGAATGAAAACATTACATGTAATCGGGGTTTTGATATAAACGTTAACGTATAAATCCGTTTTATAATAAACGTTATGAATAGTATGTTAAATAGATAACGTATGTAGTAAAATGGAGTTTAGAACATATTACTTGACATATTATAACGTTTACTTGATATAAACATTGATGGAATTGGCATTGGTAGTTGCGTGAGCACGTTTACTTTTGTAATGTAAGTTATGTTACATCATGGATGTAATATAGAATAAAAAAATATTCCCGAAAAATGTTTTCTATTAAATAATAATAATATGGATAATTACACTGAGGAAAATTATGGGTTGTTTTAGTCTCCCAACCTTAAAAGAAATCTTGTCCCGAGATTTAGTTGGATGTTGGAGAGATGTTTGGAAATAGATGTGGTTACTTGGCACGAATTTGATCTTCGCGTTCCAACGTAAAATCTGGTCCTCTTTTAGAGTTCCATCTTACTTTGACTATAGGAATACGACTTTGTAACATTAGATTGATCTTCCACGATCCATAATTTCCCCATTGTTTCTTCCATAAAGTTGATTAGTCAGTCGACCACAGCTCTTATTTCTTTTGGAGATGACTAGGGATTCGTTAGATAGGCATTTCTAAAATTAAAACTTGGACGGTAAAAGTGGACATTACGATTCTTTAGAAAGCTCAAGTTTGTATGCCACCGGGCCGACCATATCAAGGATCTTGAATGACCCAATGTACCAGGGGTTAAGCTTTCCTCGTTTTCCAAATCGGATGACACATTTCCGAGGTGACGCTTTTAACATGACAAGATCTCCAACTTGGAATTCCAAAGGCTTTCATCTTATATTGGCATAACCCCTTTGCCGATCTCGTTGCAGCGTTGCAAGCATTGTCGATTTGTACTATCTTTTGTGTATTCATTATTTCTTATGTCTGTGAGTTGGACATCTCCAACTTTAGCCCAGCAGACAGGTGATCGGCACTTTCAACCATAAAATGCCTCGAATGGTGCTGCCTTAGTATTGGCATGGTAACTGTTATTTTAGAAAAATTCTACTAGTGGTAAGTGAATCTCCCGATCCTTTTCTAAAAACTAACATGTTCTCGAGTGGTTTGGATGTTCTTTCACTTTGTCCATCAGTCTCGGGATGATATGTCGTACTCATGTCTAATTGAGTACCCAAAGCATTCTGCATTGACTGCCGGAATCTAGATGTGAACTGACTATAACGATCCGAGATGATGGATATCGGTACTTTATGTCGTGAGACTATCTCCTTTATATACAACCTTGTAATGGTTTCCATACTATCTATCACTTTAATGGGGATGAAATGTGCTGATTTGGTAAGGAGGTCTACAATGACCCCAATTGTGTTCATATCCGTAAAGGTTTTAGGTAGTTTTATTAACGAAGTCCATCGTTTATTCCTTTCCCATTTCCTAAGTAGGATCTTTGGTTGTATCATAAGTACCCTGATGGCTTCTGACATTCTGTTTTAACTCTAACATTTCAAACACTTGCTGTCATATTCCATCAATATTACCTCCATGTAGGCACCAACAAGTTTCTTTTTAGATCCTAATACTTCTTGTCAGAACCTGGTGAATGGAATACTATGCTATTTATGGGGATACTTGCATGATTAAATCCTCAAATTACAAAGGGAGTTAACCAACTTCACTATATACATCGGTTCCATCAGGACGTACTTCAAATGCTTTGTCCATTCCTCATAAATTCTCAGCTTTGATGTTCTCTTCTTTGATCGCCTCGGTTTGGGCTTTGAGATTTTGTAATGGTAATTTTGGGTGAAGGGTCATGACTAATGCCCTGACTCGGAGTGGTTTGATTCGCTCCTTCCAGCTTAAGGCATCTACTACAACATTTGCCTTTCCAGGATGGTAATGAATCTCACAATCGTAATCTGCAAGTAATTCTAACCAACGGCGTTGTCTCATGTTTAACTATTTCTGATGAAGGATATGTTGAAGGCTTTTATGATCTGTAAACACAGTACACTTTGTGCCATACAATATGTCTCCAATTATAAGAGCGAAAACAACGCTAACCTAATACAAGGTCTTGTGTATAGTTTCTCTTCATAGGCTTAAGTTGTTGGGATGTCATAAGCAATAACTTTTTGTCCTCTTTGTATTAACACCTGCACCAAAAACCTTGATGTAAATGCATCACATAAATGACAAAGGCGTCATTTCCTAGCTGTAACTAAATTGAAGCTTCACACATTTTTGTTTAACATTAGAAAGCTGACATCTTGGTTTTCTCCCAAAATATTTCTTGTTTTTTCCTGGTTTAATCAGTCATGACTTTTGCAATCTTTAAAAAAACTTAGATAAAACTCTGGTAGTAGCCACGAGTCCCTAAGAATTAGCTACTTCTATGGGTGTTAAAATGCCAATTCTTAACCTGCTTCAATCTTGGCGGTGGTCAACATAGTTCCTTGACCTGCAATCACGTGCCTGAGAAATTGCACGATACTGATCCAGAAATCACATTGAAAACTTGCATATAAATTCGCCTTTTTAGTAATCCAAGATTAAACTCATGTATATCGTTCTTCTTTTGTTACGAGAGATAGATAAGAACAACATCAATAATACTACAAAATTTATCCAATAGCTTTACACACAACGTTTCAAGAGATCCATCGAACACATATGCCATATAGTTAAACCAAATGCATCACTAAATTTCCGAAGGGTCCGTATGCATTCTTGAAGCAGATTTAGGAATATCTTACATCCCAACACACATTGGTGAATAGCCTAAATCTCAAGTCAATTTTCGAGTAAACACTCGAACCTTTAAGCTGTCGAATAAAATCATCGATCCGGTAATGGGTAACGCTTCTTTACAGGATTTATTCAAATCTTGATAATCTTCACATTCTAAAAAGATCCCGTCTTTCATTTAACAAATAGACAGTGAACTCCCCAGGCGAAGTACCGGTCAGAATAAAACCTCCTCTGCTAACTCGTTAGAAGTTGGTACAGAGTAGTACCTGCCTTTCAGAAGAGCTAATCTTAGTTTTCTCACTACTGTGCCACTCCTGCATAAATTTAATTTGAAATTTTACTTAGCAACCGGGGAAGCCGGTAGGTCTTCAGAAAAACATCTGGAAATTCTCTACAATTATATCTTCCAGTCGTGTTTTTATTTTTTTCGTCTAACTTCTTCCATTAATGGGCCAAAGAAAACTTCATATCCCAGTATAATATATTTCGGTTTTAATACAAGATATGAGGCTTAGTCGGGTTTTACTTCGATCACCTCGGATGATTAAAGTTTCACCGTCGATGGGGATGTGGACTACTTTCTCGTCACAGATAATTCTAGCATGATACTTGGATAACCAATCCATACCAATGACGACGTCGAAACTACCGAGTTTAATTGGCATAAGGTCAATTTTGAAAGGTTGGTTTAATGAAATCAGGGTGCAACCCTGGATAACGGTATTAGTGCCTACTAGGTTTCCATCGGCCATTTCAATGTCGTAAGTAGTATCTAATGTAATTGATGAGATAGAAGTAAGAGATATGGATACGAAACTTTTATCGGCTCTTGAATCAAATAATACTCTAGCTAGATGTTGGTTTAGAAGGAACGTACCCGTGACTACGTTCGGGTCTTGGTGAGCGTTCTTGTCCCTCAGCAAGTATGCTCTTCCATGGGCATTGTTGTTTGCCTTTAGGCACTGGTTTCTGTAATGCCCTTTTTCTCTATATGCATGACAAGTTACTGACACTGGCTGCAGGTTGCTTCCAGTGGTTGGCCCTTTGTTTTTGCAGTTTCTGGTCAAATGACCTACCTTGTTGCAAGTCTGACACTTGACAGTGCAATGTCCTGTGTGATGCAGGGTGCACCTTTTACACAGGGGAAAGCTTCTAGTATACCTACTATTTTCAGTTGGGGCGGCAGCATAAGCCCTGACAGTTTCTTGCCTTCTATTCTGTTGTTGTTGGTAATCATTGTTGCTGTTGCTATTGTTGTTATGGTTGTTTTGGTAGTTGTTGTTGGTGAAGGTTCTTCTATCATCAAACTTTCGTTTGTGATCATTAGTTCCTTGCACTGAATTATGCTTTGTTACTTGATCCATTAACCTCTGAGTTATAGTAATGGCTTCCTCCAAAGTTTGAGGCTTTAAAGTGGTAACATTTCCTTCAATACTTCGGGGCAATCCTCCGATGAAATCTTCCATCATTTTCTCAGAATTTGGCACCATAATGGGACATACGGTTGCCAACTCCTGGAATCTTCTAACGTAAGTCTTGAGATCATTTCCTTTTACAGTCAGATTGTAAAATTCATCTTCCATTTTCTTGACCTCAGTTCGGGGATAATACTTCTTTATTAAGAGCTTCTTAAATTCGGACCAGGTGATCTTGTAGGCTTCCTCTATTCCAATTGGCTGGGCGAATGAATTCCACCATGATAAAGCTTCTTCAGTTAGAGTACCAGTAGCAAATTTCACTTTGCAGTCCTCGCTACAGTTACTACGGAGAAATACTGATTCAGTTCGTTCAAACCAACGGATGAGGCCAACAGCGCCTTCCGTACCTTTGAAATTGAAAGGTTGGCAACTCATAAACTCTTTATAGCTACATTTTCTTGCTACAGGAGCTTCTCCTTGTCCGGTGTTCCTATTGGTATTGTCAGCATTTGCCATGGTAGCAGCTTGTGCTTCTAGAGCTGCCGCAACACTATTAGCAACTAGTTTCCTAATGGCAGCCTGAGTCATGGTTGGTGCTGCAGATGTTGATATTCTCTTGGGGGCCATTCTATCAACATTTACAAGACAACACATAATAAGAATTCATATAATGATAGTCATATCACAAGTCATCGTATAAAAATCAAAAATTTAATCTTGAAGAACCTCCTAGACAAGCTATGTCTCATGCTAATAAGGGGAACTCGGTTCCCCATGGTTAGTTGCTGGTCTAGGTTGTTTATTGTTAGCTTTATCCTATTAATGTAGGATTTTGTTATAGTTTTTGTTTAGCCGTGTGGCATGTCACATGAGGCTTAGGTTTTTCAGGCCTTGCTTGAGGTTAATGTGGTATTTCAGCCACATTCCATTGTACTTAACGGTTTGGGTGATTAATATACATTTTACCGGGGTGAGAGTCCCTTTTACCCAAAAAAAATCAAAAATTTCATACTTAGTGATATTGAATTTATTTGACATATCATTGTATAGATTCTTATTTTGATGCATGTTTTAACAAGAATTACACATTCTTTGATATTACATTGTAGGTTATAACAGAAGATTTTGGAATTGACATTCTAACAAGTATTTGACTCATTAGGTTTCTCGGGGACGGGTTTACTTCTCAGTGGTTGTGGTATGATACCGCGACCACTTAGATAACTCATTATGGATCATACCATACATGAGTAATCATAATACATGACATAGGATAGACAACCACGATAAACATAAATCGGTATCGTAAAACAGCGAGGTATAATGGAATCACCACTGTATTAAGTCATAAACAACTTGTCTACATATTTTACATAGTCAAAATTTGACAAGTGTCATTATTTATGCCACACATCCAGTGGTTGGATTCTAATAAAAGCTGTAAATGATAAGGATCTAGTCTAGTAGTCTGGTGGTGGTGGTCCTCCCTTGTGGTTCTTGAGCTTATGGGTCTTGTTCAGAAGATTCTTCATATCTGATCGGTGTCGAACCTGAATATCCTCGATGAGTATCTCAAAAGTAGAAGTCCTGACGCGAGCCAGAATAATCTCGTCGTCATGCCTTATTTGCTCTCTCTGAAATCCAGCAATCTGAGTACGGGCTTCTTGAAGTTCGGTTTCTAGTTGGTCAAAATCTAGCTGTATGATTACTCGACCATTACCAAGACCTTTTATCTTATCTTCCATGTGCTCAATGCGCTCAAGAGGGAGCTCATCTAAGTGATTCAAAATAGTTTTGATCCGTTCCTCATGACGTGCGTAAGACGTGTCTGGAGTGCCATGATAATTCTCTCCAATCTCAAATACCTAAGGAGGGGTAGAGAAATCAAAGGAGGATAATAGGAAACAGGCTCATTTCTAAGGTGGTAAAATCTCTTCAGGAAGAAAGAAATCTTAGGGATCAAACATTGGTGATAATGGTAACACTAGAGATGGAGGGTGGTGGAATAGGTGATTCATTACTAGTAGCATTATATGCTTGCATAACTTTCATATATGGA
>BQNB010131870.1:0-18717 GCA_026074375.1 Tanacetum coccineum | reverse complement strand
ACGTGAAGATTGTTTTGGAATTTGATGATTAAATTGGGACATTAACTGGACTAGGTCGTGTGCGGGCATCGTTGCATTTGTTGTGTGATTGAGTTTTGGTTTCTAAAGACTTGCTAGAGGTGAGTTCTCGTAGCCCCACTTTTTATTGTTTTTTCATTGGGGGAAAATGATACTCAAATGTGTTTTGAAATGTTTTGAATTTATCTGTGCGAAATGTGGTTTTGTTTTGGGACAAGTTACATGCTTATGACTGCTATGTGAATATTATATGTTGTATGATTATTTGGAGGGGATGGGTACGCCTACCCAGTATTTGTGTGATTATTGGAGCGGATGGGTACGCCTACCCAGGTTTGTGTGTGGTCCTGCCTAATTTTAGTGCTCTAGCTGGTAGGCCTTTTAGGTATGTAAGTGACATATGGATTGTTGATTAGCGGTGATGCTAGATTGTTTTCATATATTCACTATCATATAGCACTATTGTCCACTATTGAAATATTGGCACAGCTTTTGGGTTTAAGGTCAAATGTTAGAATCTGGTGTATTAGAAGACTCTACATGTTGAATCTTGCTTCAAGATGTGAGAGGTTCAGCAAACCTAACTTTCTTGACATTGTTCATGGGTTTGACAGTAACCTTCTTAGCACTAGGTGTTATCGCATTAGGGCACGTATCTTGAACATATACAAGCAACTCCTGAATTCTTGTGGCATACTTACAGGCAAGGACTAACTCGCTATCTAAAGGTTGTTTCGCCTTAGCTTGTTCGACTATTTCCCGAAGAATATTAGCTTGTTCTTGAGTGTTCCTAAGATAGGCTATGTGAACTTCCCTATTTTGCAATAACCTAGGAGGCAACGGTTCTAAATCAAGCTTGAACATGCCTGGAGCAATAGTGGTGACAGAAGGTGTGTGTACAACATTTTCAACAATTTCTTTCCCTTTTAATTTTCGTAAATCGTTTTTCAATGATGTTATCACAAAAACCTTGTCTTGAATTTGAGCTTTTAAATCCTCATTTTCCACAGATTTTAAGTTCAGTTTGTTAATTAAAGAGTCACTTTGTTCTTTATGACGAACACGTGTCTGTTTGATTGAGTCAAACTGATCTTTAAAAACCTATTTCACATGATTAATTTCATTACAAAGACGTTCATTCTCAGAAAGCAATTTTGCCACACTATTTTCCAGTTCTTTATTTTTGGGCTCAAATTCACATTTATCATGAGCAACGTTCTCGTCCTTGGTATTCTCTCGCAAAGATTTAATAGTATCCTTCAACTTACAAATGGTCGTGTCTTTGTCTTGTAGCCGAGCTTTCAAATCATTGATTTCAAAATATTCTTGAATTTCAACAGCATTATGATTAACACAAGATTTATCGTTTTGAAAAACTTCTTGTTTTAATTGCATTGACACTTCGAGAGAAATACAATGTTTTTCAAGTTGTGAATGATTTTTCAAAAGATCATTATAAGCTTGTTTTGATTTGGAAAGCTCAGCATCAAGATTCAAACACTTTTCACACGAATCACACTTTTGCATTTTCATATTCACAAAATCACTATTTAAAGGCATAGAATTCATCACAGTTAACAGAACATCTTGAGACATGACTTTTTGTAAGAGTTGATTATTTTCCAAAATAATTTCTTTCTTAGCAATTTCCAAACATTTTTTATTAACTGAAAACTGTTAACTAGACGCTTCCATTTGATCAAAAACTGTTTGTACTTCCGTTATTTCATTTAGAAGATCTTTATCAAACACATTGAAGATGTCTTTTAAAGATTTTAGAAATGGAATAATTTCATTGTTAAAAACAGCTTTTGTATGTTCAAACCCCTATTCACCTTCTTCAAGAGCACTATGTGTTGTCTTCTTCTTCACCACTGAGTCAAACTGGGTGAGGTGGAATTTAAGCTTTTTAAGGCTTGCATTCACCAAACTCACCTTAGGTAGTTCACTGGGAACATCCACTATGACAGGTGGTGTGTAAGAAGGTTCAATGGTAGGATTGAGCGTATGAAACCAAAACGCTTGTTCAGCCGATAATTCTTGTTGTGGAGAAAAACGTTTTCCAAAATCATCAGTTAGGCTATTTAATTTTTCATAATCAATAGGTTTATGAGAAATTTTCTTTGCAATAACTTCAGGATCCTTTGCCTTTTCAAACATTTTTGATCGACTCTCTTCTTCCAAAATCAATGTTTCTTCATCATCAATCACAAGCATAGCAACATGTGTATTAGACAAAACAACACCATCATACAAGGTTGGTTTCATCCGCTGAGCTTTCCTAAGATAAAACGGATTTTGATAACCTAGAGCTTGTTTGTGTGTATTATCATAAAACGCTTGCGGCTTAGTTAACATGTGCACTGTCTGAGCAGATTGACCCACTTTATAAACAATATTATCAAGTTCCTTAATCTTCTTTTCCAAATCAATTTCATTTTCCATATATTTATTTTCTTTTTCTTTGGATTCATTTTTGAAAACTGTAAAAGTTTTGAATAAAGATTCCTTTTCTTTGATTTGTTTAGAAAGATGTTGCTCAAGTGAGTCAATTTGTTCTTTGAGTGCAAGTTTCTCTCTAATCATATCATCCATTTGAGAATCAATCATCTTTTCACGAGTACTTAAATCAATATTAAGACGTTGTTCAAAATTTTTGACCCTTTCCTTATATCTCTCTAACTCAGCGGTTATTGATTCATTTTTCTGTTCCTTATTAGCCTTTTCCCAATTATTTACATGATTAATCATTTGTTCGGACATTTGTTCAATCACAGACAAAATCATTGAATCTTGTTGTGCCTGCAAATTAGTATCTTGAACAGTTGCCTGTTGTGTTTCTTGCAAATATTGAGAATATGGAATGATATTGCTATCACTAGATATCTCATTATCTGTAAAATCCATAACTGGTGATTGTTCAAAATCCTGCAATGCATGCACACTTTGATTATCCATATCATTCAGATAGGTTTCAGAATTAGGTACCTCTGAGATAATGTCAGAACCATAATTGGAAATGTTGGCCATAAGAACCGCTTGTGCAGTCGAGAGATCATCACAATCAGAATCATAAGTATCAAGATCCTCAGTCTGGAAAGCAGCATTGTGAGGAATGACTGTCTGAGCTTGACTTGCTGGAATTCCTAGATCTGCAAGAAATGCGAGTTGTTCCTCATCTAATATTTGTCCAGCTTCCTGAGCTTCTGCTAACATTGCTTTCTCCTTATACCACGCTGCATTCCTTGTTCACTTAGGTTGAGTGCATTGCCTAGCCATATGTCCTTCACCTTGGCAGTTGTAGCATTTAACAACTCTTGCCTGTCCACTTGTAGTAGTTCCCCTTGAACTAGTAGCATTGCCCTTATAAGTATTACCAAAATAATTTTTCCCTTGTCTCCCTTGAACTTGTTGCACTGTAACCCTGCCATCTTGAATAATGGCTTGGTTTCTTGGAATAGAGGAAGTTCTGAGCTGATTATTGGTAGTAGGGAACTTTGAAGAAGCTACAGGCGTTAGAAAAGCCATTGCTTTATTGAGACAAGCAATTGGATCATCTCCAGGAGAAATTACAGGAACAACAAAACCTGAGTCTCCAAATGGTGATTCAGTAATAAGTTGTGTAGGAGCTTGAGGTGATTGATAAGCAGCTTATGGAATTACTTGTGGAACAGTTGAGGTTTGATGATTCATGTGAGACTAAAATGTATGTGATGGTGGAATGGATGAATGATTGAATTGAGTTTGTGATGGATAATGAGATGAGTATTGTTGATTGGGTTGAATTGATCCATATTGTGATGGTGAAAACTGTTGTTGAAGTTGAGGATTGTTGTAAGAAGACTGATAAGTGTTGAAGTGAGGTGGTGTCATCTGCTGATTTGCAACGAATGCAAGTGGATCTTGATTGCGTTCACGCATAATACGGACTTCATTTGCATGGAGTTCGTGTTGTTCAAGATATGCATGAAGTTGATCAAAGGTGGAGGTATGCAAATCTTTAACAAGTTTGACATCAGTCACAAACTTACTCCATTCAGGTGGAAGACTGTTTAAGAACTTGGTATTAACTTGAAATTGCTCCATTTTCATTTTGTAGATGTTCATATCATTAATCAACTGAGTAAATCACAAGTAATGCGTGTGTAGTGATTCCCCCTTGATGTGAGTAAACTTATCAAATGCATCATACAGCTTACACTCTCTTTCTTGCTTTGTCAAAGATGTACCTTGCATCAGTAATTGAACTCTCTCCCATAAATCTTTAGCAACTCTGTGATGATTCACAAGTGAATAGATATCAGCAGGAAGACCTTGAAGAATGATATTGGTAGCTTTCATATCACAATTAGCTTGAATTTTCTTAGCAACAGATAATTCAGCATATTTCTTTATTCTGATCCCACCGTTCTCTTCAACCGTAGGCCAAATGAGAGGACCATGTTCAACTGATTCAAGTATCATTCTTCTGTGCTCTCTATTTTGCATGTATAATTCCATTATACTTTTTCAAGAGTCATACAGGTCTTTGTCTAACATAAGTGGACGATTGTCAGCACCGGAAAGTATCATGTACTCAGCAAGAGTATTCTTTTGTCCAAGTGAAATAATTGAATCCATTTCAATTAGAATGTGATAAGATAAACTTGATCGTACAGTGATTGGAGGTTGTTGTGTTAAAGTGAGTTTTGATTAATGAAGTTGAGTCTTTCGGAATACACAGGATTTTACAATTCTTGATAAAACTAGGAAATCAAGTTTTCACGGGATTTTACAAATCAAAGAACAACAGTATAATTCACCAAATAAAAGGGTATAAATCGCCTTTGGTAATGACAATGTATAATTCGCCTTCACACAAGACAATGTATAAATCGCCTTTGCAAAATGACAGTGTATAAATCGCCTATGCAAATGCCAGTGTATAAATCGCCTGAACAATTTTATACGTATAAATCGCCTGACTAATTAAAACACGTATAATTCGCCCTTGACAAACGTATAAATCCCCTGACTAATTAAGATACGTATAATTCGCCCTTGAAAACGTATAAATCGCCTGACTAATTAAGACGCGTATAATTCGCCCTTGAAAACGTATAAATCGCCCGACTAATTAAGATACATATAATTCGCCCTTGAAAACGTATAAATCGCCTGACCCACTACGAAACTCAAAAATCAAAAATCTTAAAAAGACTCACTTTTTGACGTTTTTACCCGGTTTTTCTTATACTTCTTACCTATCTAAGACTATTAGAACCTTAAAAACACAAACTTTAACGTTTTTGACACGAAAAAATTGAAATCAAGATTCTTGGTACAAAACCCTTTTTTAACCAAAAAGACACAAAAAGATGATGTTTTTAATGGTTTTTGAAAGATTTTCTTGTACTTCTAGTCTATACTAAGATAACTAAGAAAGAAAGTTAAGATCTTTATGGTTTTTAAACCCTTAAAAAGTGAAAACTTTTTGATGGATTCGAACCACTATACACGCCTAAAACGAGTAAGACAACGTACACAAAAACTTCACAAATACCCCATGGCTCTTGATACCAATTGTAGAATCATCTTAACACATAATGGAATGATTCACTTAAAGTTTTAGATAAAGAAAGAGATGGTTGGATGAACACTTAGAGAGAGAAAGTAAAATAATAATATTAGCTTAGTGAAAGTGTGAGAAAATGAACAACCAACACCTTCTCTATGTGTGGACAGGGTATAAATACTCTAACCAAGGCCGACCATGGGCTTTAACAATGGGCTTTACATCGAAAACCTTACGCCCGGTTAGCTTACCAGGATTATATTATGCTACAACGATCTCTTCGAATTCTATATTGGTAGTGACCGACACTTTTTCGTATTTCTAACACATTATCAGTCCCGATTTGTTTGACTTTAATGTCATTTTGATTTTCAACTCTTTTGATGAAGGAAATAATGGTTTCAAGTGTATGGCTTTTCTTTTTCAAGAAGTATACCCAAGTGTACCTTGAGTACTCATCAACAATGACAAGAGTATAATTTTCATGATTAATGGACTTGGGAGTTACAGGTCCAAAAAAACCCATGTGAAGAAGATGAAGAAATTTTTTTATTAATGAGGCTTGTTTTGTTTTGAAGCTGGCTCTATAATGCTTCCTTTTTGCAATGATGACATTTCTGGTTTGTCCTTTGAGTAGACAAGTGAGGGAAGACTAATAAAAAAATTGTTTGGCTAGCTGATTGATTGTTTTAATGTTTAGATGAGCAAGTCTTTTATGCCAAAGCCAGTTTAGACTTTTAGATGCTTTGGCAAAGAAACAAGATTGTTGTGCTGAAGAAGTCATGTAAAGAACATAGACATCTCTTACTCTAGGAGCAATCATCACAACTTCCTTGATGGAATTAAAGATAATTCCTTTCTTCTCATCAAACTGAACAATATATTTAGCATCACATAACTGACTTATGCTAATTAGATTGTATTTGAGACCATTTACAAATGCTATTTTTGTAAAACTATACCATTACATTTTATAGAACCATATCCTTCAGTGGTACATGTAGAGTCATCTCCAAATACAACCTTAGGCCTAATGTATGCACATATTTATGCAGATAGCTTTTGAACCTAGTCATATGCCTTGAGCATGCACTGTCTAGGTACCAGATAGGCTTCCTGATGTCACACTGCCTCAAATAAGTTTAAAATGGTTAGTTTTGCTTAGAAACCCACCTTTTGGTGGGAGTCTTTGATCTAGTAATTCAATGTCATTGTGATCAGTTGTGGTATGAACATTTCTACTACAAGTTTTACAACTTTTTGTGCCTTGATGAGGGTTTCTAGTTTTTATTCCTCTTTTTATAGAAATGATTCTATTGTGACCCTTTATGTTATGATCATAACTGCCACATATCTCACACATGGGATAGTTAACACATTTATTAGATTGATGATCATTAAACCCACAATGTTTGCATGGTGGAAAGGTTTTTAGAGGTCTTGAGGTTTGAGATCTTAAAGAAGATCCATCTTTACTTTTGAGATGCTGAGACAGGTTCATTGTGCTCATGTATTCAGCATGATCACGGGTTCTGTGATCAATTCTCTTACTTTTTTTTACAAAATACTACATTATAGTAGTTTTTTGAGAGATGATTGTTTTCAACTATAAAATTCACAACCTTTTTTGAATTATGTGTTGTATTTTGTTTGGAGTGAGTTTTTAGGAACCTGTTTAGGTTTGTTGTATTTTTCTGGAGTAAGATAACTAATTTTTTTTATTTGTAATTTGAGATCATTTAGTTATTTCATTACAAAAAGACAATAGGAATGCCAATCTTCAGCCTTTACCTAAAGGAGTGAAGTTTCTTTTGGAAGCGGGGGGGATTTGAAACATTTTTGTTAGCCCCTAATTAGCAGCGTGCTGAGGTTGGTCCATTTATGTTGAAACATATTAATGTTTCAGCTTTGAATGTTGAATTTGACTTCAAGATTGACATGATAGTCTTTGGTCCAGATACAAGTTCCACACCAGCTAACTTCTCTAGTAGAGGAAGAGGGGTGCTACAAATTGAAGATTCAACATAAAATACTACATTGTAGTAGTTTTTTAGAGATGACTGTTCATCCCATAAAATTCACAACCTTTTTTGAATTATGTGTTGTATTTTGTTTGGAGTGAGTTTTTAGGAACCTGTTGAGGTTTGTATTTTTCTGGAGTAAGATAACTGATTTTTTTTATTTGTAATCTGAGATCATTTAGTTATTTCATTACAACTGACAAAGGAATGTTATCTTCAGTTTACCTACAGGGGCTGAGTTTCTTTTGGAAGCTGAAACATTTTTGTTAGCCTTAGAAGGAGCTGAGTTTGGTTCATTTATGGTGACACCTTTTAATGTTTCAGCTTTGAATGTTGAATTTGACTTCAAGATTGACTTGATACTCTTTGGTCCAGAATCAAGTTCAACACTAGCTAACTTCTCTAGTAGAGGAAGAGGGGTGCTACAAATTGATGATTTCTTCAGCTGATTAGTCTAAATCACTAAGAGTCTCAGTGACAGGAAAATTCAAAGGACAGTTAATTTTATTTTGGACTTGATGGGCAGGATTCTACCAGTGTCATAATTAAGCAAAATAAATCCTTCAGCTTCAGATAACCAATGTCTTTCAACACCTGGCATAGACACTTTTGTGTCATCAGCTGAAGATTTTATAAAGACCAAGTATTTTTGCCTAGAACTGGAGGGATCTTCAGTGAGTTGATCACTCCAAGAATTCTTTTCTTTTTAGTAGGAATTTGTTCACTGATATACTAATTTACTTTGTTAGAACTGTTGAGCCATGTTTCAGTGATTGCTATTAGCTCTTTTAGTTCTTTTCTTAAGTTTTGATTCTCGAATTTTAGTGTTTACATGTTGCATTGTAGAAATATGTTTTGCATGTTTTAATACTAACAAATGTCTTTGAATGTATTAAGTTCTGAACAAGCTATCTCTATGTTTTCAACTTAAGATTGTTTCTTTGATCTTAAAATAAGTATACAGAACGATACACAAATAATCAATAAAACTTTTTCTTTCATCATTATCTTTCATTTCAAGAAGAGTGTGTACCTTTCTCATGGAGATCTTTACCTATTCACCATTTTTGGCACTTTCTTTGCCAACAACGGAATTTTCATCATCAGCAAGTGGCATAAAAAGAGAAAATGTTAACCAGCTCAATATGTTTGTCTTTGACCAGCTGTCATAGGGATATATGGACCAGTGAGAAGAATGTTTTTGAACTGAGGGTACAAAGGTATAGTCCTTTAAGGAAAGTAGTTGTACTTCTAGCCATGCGTGCATTAAATGGTATCTCAACCACCCATATAATACATGACATGTATCCTAGGTTAAAGTTGTAAACCCTATTCCTTTGCGTATAAAAGGAATACGATGTAAGGAGTAAATGACAACTCTTCCAATTAATGTGAAACACATTAAAGAGCATTTATCTCTCAAACAAACTGAAAGGAACCACTAGAGCTTAAGCTCAAGTGTTGGTTAAATAGTTTGTTTTCTTAAACTTGTAACTTTGGTTCAAGTTTAAGTTAGAAGGAGATCACACCCCAATTAAAATTCAACCACCTTGCTATTACGCACAGGCAAGTGTGTTCATAGATTCTTTTTTGATTTCTAATTTAGAACCTTATACGTTGAACAATAGTTACTTTTTCTATGTTTTAAACTTGTTCATTATATTGTTTACATATATCTGTTTAAAACTCACTTCGTTGCCATGGAATGTGATTAATTTAACTTGATAAACCTAATATCACATTCAAGGGGACCAACAAGTGGTATCGGAGGAGTTTGATTTGTTATATACTGTTTGTAAGTTTTTATTAACTGCCAAAAGATTTCTTAATTCTAAGATCTATCTAATTGGCAGCTGAAGTCTCCTCAGACTCTTGAATATAGGGGTGGCCAGTAAAATGCTACTCCTATGCTAATGGTGGAAAATTTCACCAATTGGAAGAAGAGAGTCATGTGCCATATAGTTGGTATTGAACCTCAATTTAAAAACATTATTCTTATGGTCCACATGTCCCTATGACAGCTGGTCAAAGTAAAGCTAAAGGATAATGGACAGGTGATGAGCGAAAGGTGCTAACCCTTAGATCACCAAACTTGAAAAGTCTCATCTGGTCTTTTCTTTTAGCATGACCTCAAATGAACACTGTCATCAACTGTGAGACATCTAAATCTACCTTGGAAGACCTGATTATGTATTATGGGGGGGCCCTCTGATGTGAAAAGAAAGTAACGGTCATAAGACATGAGCTGTGTTTATAATACCTTCACATTCAAAAGAAGGTTAAAATCTAACTAATCTTTCACCAGATACAAGCTTTGATGATTATCTAGTAAATGTTGGTATTAAACATTTCAAGATAGGAGATTAATATTGGGGGGGTTCATCAATAGGTTCTCCAACATCAGTGTGCTAAGTTTTTGCCCCAATGTATTTAGAAACACTAATCTGTTAAAGAATCTACAGTTTCTTCTCTATTTGGTAACTCAAATATGAAATAACATTCATTGACGTATTTATGTTACTGAAAAGAGAAATCTTGTAACCACTGCAATACCCATTATCTTTGCTTTCTTCTACAACCTAAATTTACACCAGGGACTTTTAAACTAGTCATGATGATGATAGAGGATACAAGAGACAGTCAGAATAACTTGAATGTCCTAGAAGAGGAATTTCAAGAAAGAGCTCTCTTGGCACAGTTAAAAGGTTCATCAAAAATGGTAGTCCAGGTTCACGTAGTTGCAAAGGCAACTGATGAAGCTTGATACCACTTCGGTGGCACCTTTGAATGTGATTATTAGGTTTATCAAGTTGAAACTAATCACATTCCATGGGGCAGGCAACAAAGTGAGTTTTTAAGCAGATATATGTAAACAATATATATGAAAAAAGTTTAAAAAACACAATGAACTTTTCAAACGTACAAGTTCTTATTTGAATTAATAAAGAATCTATTACACACATTGCTTGAGAATGAGCAAAGGTGGCGAATGAAAATTGGGGGTGTGATTATCATTCTATTTCCTATAACATTACATCTTGAACCAAATTTACAATTTTAAGAATTACAAATATTTAACCAAAACATACTTGGCTTCAGCTCTTGTGATTCCTTTCAGTATGTTTGGACAGATAAATGCTCTTCAATGTTGTTTCACTTTAATATGGATGATTGGCCTCTACTCCTTACATCATATTTGTGTTTTTAGGCAAGGCAATTAGGGTTTACAAGTTTAACTATGTCACATGTCAGTGCATTTGTTGGGTATTTATGTGGTTAAAGACTACCATATTAATGCATGTATGACTAAGGGTATAATGGTACAGTCCTTTAAGAAAGTAGTTATACCTTTTATACAACTTTAAAGTCTACTTTCCATGGAGATTTGCTTTATTATTTATTAATGATTCTTTTTCCTGTTTGATAACCCTTCTAGAAGAGAAACATTTGTTTTCAGCTTCTCAGAGCAGATTCGACATCGTTCATCTTGGAATTGTCAGTCCAGATAAACGGAATCTCTTGCTTAAGTCTTCCCTTTGTTTCTGAAACTTGTTCCGCTACATAACTGAAGTCAATACTGCTATGTTATTCTAAGTACCTAAAAAGTATCTAAAGCTGAAAAGTTTCTTCAACGAGACAAAGCAAAATTGGTCTTCAGCTAGTTTACATTAGGGGAATTTTATGTTTAATATCTATATAGTGATGAAAGGGCTCAGGAACTGACCTAACCGTATCATAATATATAATTATACGGCTAGAGACATGTGATCCTATGGGGTCACACGCATATACACAAAGGTACCATTTAATATATCGTATCTATTGTAGTTATGGTATATGTATAACCTACGTAACTCAGGATCAACAACGGGCTTCCAATTAATAAGCTAGTTCTTAGTTAATTAGATTGGACAAATGAGATAGGCAAACCCATTGGTGACCTCATATAGGTGGCCGTGGGATGAGGAAGGACACGAGAGAAAAGTTCAAGGGGCTTTATGTAACTTAGGAGGAGTTAAGATGGAATTGATTTAATCATTATCATTTAATCAATTACATTAACCACTCTCCAAGTTTCTCTACTTCTCCCTCTCCTCTAAAAACCCATGGCTCAAACTACTACCCAATCTAGGGTTTGTGGTTTTTGATTCCATGCATTGATACTAGTGTAGTTCATGGCAAAGGGTCGCATTACGGTTGTAGGACTATATCACGGTGGTTTTAGAGCCTTAATTTATAACTTAGTGAGGTGACTAAGTAAAATAAAATTACATAGTTAGTCCACTATACTTATCATTGTATGCATATTGATCCTAATCTATTTCTTTTCTATCTTTACATTTCTATGTGGGATTTATCTTAATTACAATAATCAATGAATTTCTCCATTTAAGGTTTATACGGCATGCATACAGGACCATGATTAGTGGTGTCAAAGATCATGAAGTTAGGATACTATTGGCCTTCGATGCATGTGGATGTAAAGGCAGAGATACAAAGGTGTGAGGCATGTCAAATACATTCATCAGTACCAAGAATTCCAAAGCAAGATTGACTTCTCGTAACTTCGGCATGGCCTTTTTTCAATAGGGAATCGACATTGTAGGACCTTTACCAATTTCTCTAGGCGGGGCAAAATTTCTAGTCGTAGCAATAGACTACTTCACCAAATAGGTAGAAGCGGCGCCTTTTGTATCCATAACAGGAAAACACATGGAGAAGTTTATCTGGTAGCACATCGTATGTAGATTCAGAGCCCCGCAAGTCATCATCTCCGATAATAGAAAACAATTCGCTGAAGGTATCTTCCTAGTCTTCTGCCAAAGGCTAGGCATACACCAGTCTTTCACCTTCATCTACCATTCTCAAGCAAATGGACAAGTAGAGGTCACGAACATAGATATTGTCAACGGCATGGAACGAAGACTAGGGAAAAACCACCAAGGCTGGGTAGATGAACTCCCACAAGTATTATGGGTACATAAGACATTAGCTGAGTCCAGTAACGAAGAAACTCCCTTCAGCCTAACCTATGGTTCGGAATCAGTAGTCCCCATAGAGATAAGCGTGGAAACTAAACAAATAAAGGAATTTGAAGTCAGGAAGAATTAAAAAAGGCTTAGGGAAAAATTGGATCTCCTTGAAGAACAAAGGGAAATAGCTTCCATTCGGGAAGCCCACTACAAGAAAAAGTTAGATAGGTACTACAGCAAACGGGTTTGATCTTCTACCTTCAAGCTAGGTACATACGTACTTTGACTTAACAACGTAAACAAAGATAAGTTCCAGGGAAAAATGAGACCAACTTAGGAAGGGCCATACGTAGTAAGGAAAGCCTACGAAGACTATAAACTGGAAACACTCTCTGGTTCCCTAGTTGATCAAACATGGAATGGTTTTGTAGAACTATAGAGGGGGTGAATATGGTTTTCTTGATTTTTTTGAAGTTTATATAACTTCAAGTCTCGAAAGAGAAGTAAGCAGTGTACTAATCTACTTTGCAATAAGAACAATAAGTAGATAGAGAGAAGAAGAGACACCACGATATATACTGGTTCAGGTAGGGGAGTTTAATCCTTCCGTACGTCCAGTTACGAATCCACGACTCTGATACATACACTTCCGTATATCCTTATGATGACTACAAACTAACTTACTTTTTTTTACTTTTTTTTATTTATAATTTAACTCCACCGACTTTCAACAAAGCCTAACGCTCACAAAGAAGAGTTACTACCTATGGTATTCCACCCTCGGAATCCACCCCTAAGAACCTGTATTCAACTTAACCTATAAACTTTAAAGCTTTCCCATTGGAAGCTTTACAAAACCCCAGCTAGCTCCCCAATGATCTAGGCTGGATCCCACAGATATAAGACTTCCCTTACAACTCGATTGATTAAATAAATGATAGTTGAACCAAGTCCTAACCTAACCTAGAGACTCAAATCTAAAGAAAGGGTATAAGAAAGAAGACCCTCAAAAAAACACACAAGTATGGATTAGGTACTTGTGTGGCTCTCTTGCGAAGATGTGTGTTCTTCAATCGATGATAGAAGAGAATATTAAGAACACAAAAGGAGTTAGACTTAGAGGTTAGAGGAAAGAATGTTTGAAAGAGATTAGGAATACAACAGCCAAGGGTGGGTATTTATAGGCCAATAATCCAAAGCCTTAGAAAATATTTCGCGAGTGGTGCGCTTCCCACGCGTCAGCGCGTGGCCAGTGTGCCAGATTCCTGAAATATTCTCTTCAGGATTTTGGCATTTTAAATACCTGCACTTGTTAAACCCCTAATTTTACTTCACGCTATGACCTTTCAATCATTCTTATACTCAAGTTTAACTAACTTAAATATCCATTTGATTAAAATATTTGTGAAGTATTTAAAAGCCTTTCGCTTAACTAATATTGTAAAGAGAGAAAAGAGTTATCGAAAAGGGGTATTTTAGGTATTCCTCAAAGTGTAACTAGCTTAGTTGGGATCCAACTGAGGGTTTGAAAACCTAGTTAATGGTATAAGAGAATATTCTTGGAATATTCTTTGCTTAGAGAGAAAGAAGGAAGAATTTAAAATTTGAATTTCAAATTGAATTAGCCACATGTTAGATAAGAGAGAATGAGATGTGAATGAGGTGGCATGATGTAATAGAAGGGAGCATATTGATCTTGGTTTGAAATGGATGGTGAGGATGTGAAGAAGAGAGGTAAGTTGGATTAGTAAAGTGGCAAGATCAATGGTTGAAAGAGAGGTGTATTTGTTATGTGATTGAGAAGTGTATGTTTATGAGAGGAAGTATGTTTGTTTGAGATAAGACTTCAATCAAAGGGTTGAGAAGAGAGTTTGAGGCATATTGGATTAATGAGGTGGCTCGATCAAGGGTAGAAGAGAAAGTGTGTTTGTTTGATTTCAATCCAATGGTGGAGAAAAGAATGTAGGAACATAGGTTGGATTTCAAAAAATGAAAATAGCTTGATTAAGGGCGTTCGAGGCATAAAGAAGTTGTGTATGTAATGTGAAATTTAATGTTTGTGAAAGAAGAAGGTGAATTGTGAATGAGTGGTGGAGAGAGTTTTGATAAGATATGGAAAATTCATTGTTTGGAATGTAGGGAACAAGAAGTACAACAAGTACAAGGATAGTACATTGTGTAAGGCAATGTGAGTTGACATATTAAGGATGAGATTTTAGATTATTTGGTGAAGGCTTTTGTAAGTGAAGGTTTGAAGATGAAAATAAAGATGAAATCAAAGGATTAATTTGGGTTTATAATCACATTGCCAATAAGAGAGAAGAGAGTGGGCATATGTGATTATGGGATTGTTTAGAAAGAAGGTGTTTGGTGTGTGTGTGGAAGAGATGAAATCATTTGTTAGGTAAGAAGGGTGAACAAATGATTAGGAGGAATGGGTTATAAGATTGTGTAGAAGACAGTTTATGGAATTGTTCATGTAAGGGAACACATGTGAGTTTGTAAAAAAATTTATAGGTAAGGAGGTTGAGAAAAATCAAAGCATAATTAATCTCTAAAATAACCACAATCATTTAGTCATTTTAACTTTAATCAATGATAATCAATAATGGATTTGATCAATAATCATCTTGATGCAAACAAGCTAAGTGCTTTGCATCTTTAGTAAAACATATCCCATAACAAGAAAGATGCGTTTACGTAAAGGGACCTTTGACTTAGTTTGACCAATAAGGGAGTAAAGCCTGTTACGTGATTAGGAACAACGTAAATCCGGATTAAGGTCAAATGAATACTTTTGCTTGTTGGTATGTTGAAAATATGATCATACTAGGTTTAGAAAGAAGTTTCAGCCTTGGCTAGAGGCATTTGATAAAAGATTTGAGTTGACGTTTTATAGAAAAATAAGAGGATTCATTTTTGCTCCTCTCTAAGTCTAAACCTCATTTGGAGTGTTCCCAAATGCTCAAATATCATGTACATACCTTTATTGAAGTTTCCACATGTGTCGGGTAAGAGGAAAGCCGACAATAGCAAATCTATAAAAATAGAGTTTGCTTGTAGCGTGTTGCTCACACGCTGACGTGTGACCAGCGTGCCGGATAGGAAAATCCAATTTTTCGGCTTTAGGCTATCGTTTGTTATTTTATGATTTACGAACGTTTATTTGTCATCATGAAAACATAAAACAGATCCTAGTCAATGTTGCACCAACAGGTTTGAACCTTCGTAAGTTTTACATGTAAAGCTTACTCTTTATTATTTTTAAAGTCACTATTTAGACTACCATTTGTCAAGGGAAATTTACTAAGTGTAGAAAACCAATTGATCATGTTCAAAGTGATGTAAATCTTCCTAAACGATCAATGAATGTAATGAATTCTCTTCAAATCTCTTGTGTTGTTATCTACAACAAAGATTTGATTCACCAAGTCTCTAAAAGTTTCAATGTATAAAAGATGAAATAAGGCCACACATGAGCCTTATATTTAAAGGCCTTCATTCGAAGCCTTCCAGGTGAAAACGGAGAGGGTCGCGACACTATTCCGTTACAAGCGAAGGACTGTTGATAAAATCTTGGTGTACCAATTTTTTTGGAAACAGAAAAGTTAACGGTCACTTCCAATGTTAATAATAGTCTTAGCCCGTAGTTTATTATTTGATTAGTCTAGTAAGCTAGTCTGGCCCAAGGCCCATGGAAAGCCCGTTAAGGCCTATGGTCGGCCATGTTATGCTGTTATCATACCCTCTTACATGCCTTGGATGTGGCGTGGTTGGTTGTTATTTCTCATTACATACATAATCTTATTATCATCTATTACTTATTATCTTTCTCTCTCTAGAAACTTTCTAACAACTTCTCACTCTTTAGTTCTTGCTAGAAGATATCAAAGGATTACTAGTATTCTGTAATTGGGTATCAAGAGCCAGTGTGGTATGATGTTTAGTTTTTGTGTTTGTCTTTTGATTTGTGTTTTAAAACCTTTACAAGAGCAAAATCTTGATTTCCAAATTTTTCGAATTAAACATAGCCGGCCAAGTATGTAGTTTATATACCCTCTTCATGCCTTGGAGAGGGTGGTTGGTTGTTTCATTTTTCTTACATTTCACACATATATTCAATATTACTTTCTCTCTCAAGAAACCTTCCAACCCACTTCTCTCTCTAGTTCTTGCATAATATCATTAAAGATTACTAGTATTCTTCAATTGGTATCAGAGCCATAAAGTGGTGTGTTTAGTTTTTGTGTTTGTCTTTTGATTTGTGTTCAAAACCTTTACAAAGAGCAAAATCTTGATTTAAAATATTTCGGCTTAAAAACCTTAAAGTTGTCATTTTTCTTGTTTCTATAGGGTTAGTAACACTAGTTGTACAAGACTTTTTGCAAAAAACCAATCAAAAATGTATCTTTTTAAGTTTTGAAAATTTGGGTTTCGTCTCAGTTACAACCGAACTAGTCTTGTCTGTTGGAACCGAACTAGTTAACCGAATCAGTGGAACCGAACGAGTTGGTCTTAGTTGGAACCGAACGAGTTGATCTCAGTCGGAACCAAACGAGTTTTCTTAAGTTGGAACCGAAAGTTTCTTCAGTTAGAACCGAACTAGTTGATTAAGTAGGAACCGAACGAGTTGATTTCAGTTAGAGCCGAACTAGTCATTCAGTTGGAGCCGAACTAGTCATTCCTTTGAGAACCGAACTAGTCAGTTTTTTTGTTTGTTAGAACCTAACTAGTTGGAACCGAACCAGTTGGAACCGAACTAGTTGGAACCGAACCAGTTGGAACCGAACCAGTTGGAACCAAACCAGTTGGAACCGAACGAGTTGGAACCAAACTAGTAACTTTCTAATTAAAACCTATCAACTCAAATTTTCTAAATTATACGATTCTTTCTTTGACTTGTAAAATCCCGTAAAACATTAACTTGTTTCTTCGGTTTTGTCGAGAATTGTAAAATCCTATGTAGTTTCACGAATTATTTCAAGACTCAACAACCATACATTCAAACACAATTTCTTTCTACCACCGATCAATCAATTAGTAATCTTTTTGATACCACATTATCAATGACGACTCTTGCTGATAAATCACTTCTCTCGGGTGGTGACAATAAACCACCGATGCTTGAAAAACATTTGTATGATTCATGGAAAAGCAGAATGGAACTTTATATGATGAATAGACCACATGGTAGAATGATCCTTGCTTCCGTTGAGAAAGGCCCACTCGTCTGGCCATCAATCACAGTGGATGGTGTAACAAGACTTAAGGAATATACTGAGCTCACCCCTGCAGAAGCCATTCAAGCTGATTGTGACATCAAAGCAATTAATATCATTCTCCAAGGCCTTCCAACAGAAATCTATGCTCTTGTGAGTCAACATCGTGTAGCCAAGGATCTTTGGGAGAAGATTAAACTGCTCATGCAAGGAACGTCGTTAACAAAGCAAGAACGAGAGTGTAAGTTGTACGATGAATTTGATAAGTTCACTTACAAGAAAGGAGAGTCGTTACACGAGTACTACTTGAGATTCACACTGCTACTCAATGATATGAACATCTACAAGATGCCACTGGAGCAATTTCAAGTTAATACCAAGTTTCTGAACACACTTCCTGATGAATGGAGCAAATTCGTTACTGATGTTAAGTTGGTCAAAGACTTGCATACTACCAATGTTGATCAGCTTCATGCTTACTTGGAACAACATGAACGACATGCATATGAAGTTCGTTTGATGCATTAACATAACTCTGATCCTCTTGCTTTAGTTGCATCTCACTAAATAACACAGTCACCTTATCAAACTCATCAACACACATACCAAAACACTCAACTTCAACCACCAACTTCAACATATCCATCTCCACAGTATGGTTCACCTTATCAGTCTCAACAATACTCAACTCATCAATCATCAACACCTCTTTCAATAACTTATCCATCCAATGATTTTCAATCATCAATCCACCACAACGTTTATTCTCCATCAACACCTTTTTCTAAAATTTTCTTTTTACTTATTTTACTTAGGAAAAATATAATTTCAATTATTTTCTATTTTTTTTATTTTTAGGATTTAATTAGAATTAAATAGTTTTTAATTGATAAAAAATTCAAAAATAATCTAAAAAATAATTTTAATTTTTC
>BQNB010131869.1:0-18717 GCA_026074375.1 Tanacetum coccineum | reverse complement strand
GAGAGTATAGAGTGAGAAAATCGTATTGTTCATTGTGTCAGATGGTCCCTTTTTATAGGCGAACGAAATATTAGGGTTTCCTAATATTTCGCATGTTTCGTTAGTGGCCGGAGAGGGTCCCTTGTCAGACAAGGTACCGCAATAACCATGTGTACAGACGCATGTGCTTTCCGCGGACGGAAGTACCCTAAAGTTAGGTCCGCGTCCGTTTGTTAGGTCCGGGCCGTAACCAATGCAGGAGTGGGTTTAGTTTCGACCCATGACTACTCAGTTGGGCCAAGGAGCCCACATGTCAATGTGGCCCAAGCCCGGAGGCTTGGTATACCTATTATACGTCATCAAATACCATTAACTATTAGTAGCATTTTATGTCCATGTTGTTTTTACTGTGCTCGCCTCAAAGAGTGTAAACCTTTCTTGTTAGGAAGTTATGTCTGCATCAACTCCCTATCCACACAATAATTTACAGTCAACAACATTCTTATCCTCTTTTTGATTTCCATACCACCATCACTTACCTCCCTGTTGTAGTGTTTCGAGAGATGGTGTTCTTCAACATATCAAAAGGAAAGTGATCACTCAAGAACAAAATTGTTGAAGATGGAAATGACAACAAGTGAAATGACTATAGTGCCCTCATATGCCCAACACGTGATTGGAGATAACAATATCTTATAGCGGCTGTTAGGATTTTAGACTAGTAACGTCCAAAAATCTAAAGAGGTGTGTAGTAATTTCTATATAATGGGGACAAAACATGATACACGGCTAAACAACATGGACTAACTGTGTAATTTACTCTTTTATACTTAGAGCAAGGGGTGCAATAACGAGACTCGCTCGTTAATCTAACGTGGCATCAAGTCAGTTGCAAGTTACTGCACCGTTTGGTGAGTTAGTTGTTTGAGTTGGTTGCTTCGTTGGTTAACCAACGAGGCGTTGGTTTGTGTTTCTTTGTTTTCTTTTGGGTATGTTAGTTGATGACAAAAAACTGATGTGACGCTGAGGTGATAGTAACTTTCAATTTACTGCATCGTATGCTCTTATGATGTTCAAAAAAGAAGTATATTGAAAGTTTTGCAACTAAACGTAGGGCTGTAAAAGAATCGGACAAACACGAATGAAGGCTTGTTCATGTTCGTTCGTTTAAGTTTATTCAGCCAAATAATCGTACACGAACGCTTAAACGGACGAAATTTCTTGTTCATGTTCGTTCGTTAACAAATAAGATTGTTCATGTTCGTTCATAAAGGTGTTAAACGAACCTAAACGAACACAAATAAATGAACGTATTAAAACAAGAACAAAAAATCTAGAATATTGTAACGTTTTTTTTTGTTCGTTTGTCTAAGTCTACCTAATTTACGAAGAGTGTATTATATACATATACGATATTTAGACATAAACAAATAAACACACATAAACGAAAATATAACCGTACGTTCACAAACGTAAATGAACGAACGAGGCTTGTGTTCATGTCCGTTCATTTAAATAAACGAACACAAAATTTTGGTCATGTTCGGTCAATTAATAAATAAACGGTCATAAACGAACTTTTAACCGAACGATTTATTAAATGTTCACTTAATGTTCAGTTCGTTTACAACCCTAACTAAACTAGTTTAATCTACGAGCAAGTTAAGCTTTGGATCATCACTTAAGACTTTAAAACTTTATTTCATATATCACGTGCCTAACTAGTTACGGTCAACATTTCTTTCCAAAGCTTTGCAATTAATATAAAACGTGTTATTCTAATGTATGCCGTGTAAACTGTTCTTTTTACAATAGTACATACTCTTGATAGAAAAAATACTCGGATTTGTGAGTAATCTCAATCATGATGATCCATGCCGCCAAACATCAGTGACACAAAGATACCCATTCCAAGTGAAGGCCTACAAAAACCACCAAATTAAATGGAGTAATATATGTTTTCCCTTTTCAAAGATTCTAGGCTTCACTTCCAAGCAATGAAAATCGATGGTACATGGTATCTTATATAAATCTAAAATGGACCACCTTTATGATATATTATTCCACAAGACTACAACTAGTCATCTCTAAGTCAACCAATTGGAATAAACAAATTCAAGCAATATGAAATTGTATTCCACTAGTAAACAAATAAAAATCTTGATTAAATAATAGAAAACTAGTCAATTATGTCTTAAATTTATGCTATACTTTATTTGTGAAAAGAACAACTAGTAGATAGTGATATTCTCTAAGTCATCAAACTAGATATGTCGCTTTTGTAACCAAACCTATAATGTTACATACACCAACATATTGTTACTAGTCCTACATGGTATATAGTATATACATTACATATTCACAAAGTTACTTTCAACATCATGATTTTGATATAAAAAGTGTGCTATATATTTAAGTCCGATATTCTCACCAAGTACAATTTATAGAAGGTACTCTTACAATTCAGTTAAAAGCAATATACGGAGTATTTTATCACTCGGTAAAATGTTAAAAGATGATATTCTCTAATATCAAGGTATACGATCTTTAACCATACTATATGCAAACATGGTGCAATATTCCTTTTAAAATTAATTTTGGCTGATATTATACTTACCTTTTATCATCACTTTTACCTCCTTCTACCTATTGTATTTAAAGGAAAAAAATAGTTTATATGTTTTTTTTATAATTTTTTGCTTTTTATTACCTTTGACTTATCACATTTTTATATTTTATGTCTTTTACTTTTTTCGTCAGTTTTACACAACTTATTAATAAGGCAATACATTTTTAAGGAAAATGATTTTTATGCTTAATTAGCAAGCCTACTTGTATGTCTAATGATTTAATTGGTGGATTTGAAAAAGTGATTGGTGGGAATTTAAAGAGAGAAAATACATGATTCAAATGTACAAGTGTTTTATGCATTAGACATACATTTAGGCATGGATTGTAGGCCTAAATAGCATTACTCTATTTTTAATGGTTGTCTACTTCATATTTTTCGTGTTTTACTACTTTTGACTTATAGGTTTATATTAAGGTTTTGTTATCACAGTTTTATAATAAAAACAAAATTATAAAAAAAAGTTAAAGATGCATTAGTTGTATTTTTTTTGTACGGTAAAAGAAACTATATTAGTAAAAAGCTACTAGCAAGGCGCTAAAAGCAAGAAAAGTACGAATATAATACTATAAATAAGCAAAAAACGTAGACTAACATCATCTCAATGCTTTAATTGCGAGGGCTATAAAAAGGATGAAAAAACTTTTGCCTATACAATACAAGAGAAAAATCCCCGTTCACGGAGGCCGAGCCACCGATTTTCACTCCGGAGCGTTTTTGATGCAACCCTAAACAAGCCTCGGGGAACACGAGAGGATAAAAAACAAAAGTCATCATATACCATTACTCGAGAGAAGCATAGGAGATTTAAGATAGTCGATCCATTTGCAAATCATGTGACCCCTATGATGAAGCCAAGAATACGATGAAAGGCGAATGTTGTCGAAAATATCACTTTTTCTCATCGGGTGTGAACGAAAAGTAACACTGTTGCGATACTTCCAAAGCCACCAAATAGAAGAAAAAAAATAACTGATAAGCGCCGAGAGTTTTCTTTAACCACATGCCTAGAGGTACTAAAAAGGATACTACTATAAGTACCCTATTGCCCCCACTATCCCCCTTTTAAGCCATTGTATTGATAATATAAGACAAAAAAATTTATTATTTTTGTTTTGTATTTCTTTGTCTATTATTACTTTTGACTTTTAAAATCTTATTTTTTATATTTCGTACTCTTTTTGACAAATTTACCTAATTTATTAATAAAACTAGACAGTTTTCTGTAACACCCTCAAAATTACAACGCATCGGAATACCACTTGGGGTGCTACTTCATAGCATAAAGTACAAATTACAGAAAACGACTCTAAGTGAGACATTTTAAAAAGTCAACCATTCGATAAATTTTATAAAATATTAGAGTTACAGTATGTCTCATTTAAATGCAATAGAAAACATTTTTTTAAAACGTTTGTCGAATAGTACTCAAATAATAAATCCTTCAAAAATATATATCCGCGCGTCTCGAATGCTCCCAATGCTCAGCTAGCAAAATAATAACATGAGAAAATACATGTAAAAACGTCAACAATAATGTTGGTGAATTCATAGGTTTAAGTAAAAGCAGTATTGAAATAATTCAAGTAATATTTCAGTAAGAAAAGTAGCGTTACAATATTTCAAAGTATTATTTCCGAAATTCAGGTAGTGATTCAATAAATCAAATAATGTTCAGTAGTGGACCACAAGGTTCAAGTAATGTAGACAAGAGAAACAAATTCACCAAGTCCAAAAAGTAATATGCATTATTGCACTAAGCTCATGACCCCGAAGCCTTAATTGTTTGTGCCCCTAATAAATGTAGAATGTTCTGCCAAACACCCCAAAGGATACAATTCAAATGTTAAATGCGCCACATTGTCAACTAGAAACCATAATTCCAGAAAGGGAGACGGGGTTTGTCAGTCCCGATAGATCTATCCGCAACATTCGCGCTTATACAAATAACTAACGGTTCATGATTGACAGGGGACTTTGATGGTAGTATGGTAACTTAGGCAATAATATTCAGGCAATAATCTGGATAACATACAATTTTAAAAGCACTTGTGTCCAAAGTAAAACAAGTAATATGTTCAAAACTCTCAGTTTCATATATAGGTATTCAATGTTCTCAAATCATGTAGTAAGCAAATCAAACTTTAATAAGTTCATAAGAAAACAACCATGTATCACACATGTTTTAGAAGTCACACAGTAAGCAAGTAAAAGCTTTAGTAAAAATAATCACGTAACGCTTATGTGGTAGAAATCAATAAGTTTACCTGGTAAAACGAGCATGTATTCTCTCCCCGAAAACAATTTATGAAAACCATTAAAAGAGAAAAGGTGAGGCTATGAACTCACTTTTAAGCGATTCGGCAAAATAAAAAGGATAGAAGCTGAAGTAATCGGACACCCTAAGTGCAACCTATAATAAAAAGGCGCGACTTAGAAAAATAACCAACCAATACACAAGTCCAAATCTGAAATAATATCGTTTTATTTGGCGAAACAAGTATGGCACAACATCCTAACTTTTATGGGTCAAAATCACTCAAATCACAAGTCCAAATCTAAAATAATATCGTTTCCAAGACGTGTCTCAATTTTATGTCTTAACCAATTTTTCCTACAAGTGTTCACCTTAATTTTACGTCTAACTAAATCTTTTATTTACAAGATTCTGAAATTTTATCCCTCTTCGAAAGCGTGTCATTTAAAATACATAATAGATATAAACGTGTGGTTTTCGCGTACAAGTTGCATTACGAGTCTATTTTCCAGAAATGTGATCCTCGCTGCCCAGAAAGTTTCAGAACCTAAGTGAAATTACTATTTTACCCTTCACTACAAGTGCAGATCATTTTCTAAAATTTACGTCTTTACCATTTTTAGCATATCTCCTAAACCGTATAACCAATGAGGACGAAAAGCGTGGCCACATTTAAGTTGACTCAATACCTAGAAGGTTAAGCTTTCAAATGTAGGTGCTATTATACAAACTTTATGAATTATAAAGGTTTCAAATTCAGGTTGTGCAAAATGACCCATTTTAGAAAAATGACCATAACTCAACCATCCTAATTAGTTAACGCTCCAACCAAACGACCATACGTACTTAAGACACATACCTAGGTCATCATTGAATTTTCCAGAACATCCCAAGCCAAATTTTTTCCTATACACTCATATCTATCCAACACTTCAAAACAGTCCCAATTAAAGAGTGACACATTTTGTGGCTTACGAAAACAGACGCACTTTGAAAACTACGAGTGCCATTTAAATGAAACCACTTGGAGGTGATCCTACTAAGGTTCCTCTACTGAGAACATGATTATTTTACAAAAGGTTAGCAAAAAACCTAGACTTATACCCCATTTTCTACGACTAGGTATGATTCGACACGTTTTGGTAAAACGGCCGTATCTCACTCATCCGGAGGAGATAAAATTCCATCCAATTAGCCACATGTACTTAAGATCTATGCCTATCCATATATCAAAACTCCCAAGTCTGGTAAGACAAGAATACATTCGTAAATAAAGCCACAACCTGCTGGTCTAATTCCATACCTAAGAACTCATCCAAATTCCATTTAAACCTCAATCCATTCACCACAAAACTCTAAACAATGCCATACATGATTAATTAACACATTAATAAACACAAAACATCATGAATTTCTATAAACTAACATCAAAATACATGGACCAAAATCAAAAGAAAAATCATAAATCAAGAGTGAAACTTACTAGAAGATGATTAAAGCAAGAAATCAAAACACAAATAAACCCTCCTTATTGTAAATTTTCGGACCAAATCAACAACCCAAATAATAGAACCTTGCTTCAAGACCTTCTAAATATCAAAACCCACTTGCTTGAACCAAACCCCAATCAAGTCTTGCAAAATCCCCAATTTAATTATAAAACCATAACTCTTTAATCTTGAATAAACCTTAAAATTGGACGAATTAAACCCTTGGAAACACATTAAATCACCTTAAAATCAACCTTGCATACTTGAAATTGAAGAAAATGGAAGAACAAGAACCCTTATGGTTCTTGTTTGTGTGTGTCGTGAGATAGAGTAAGGAAGGGAGAGAAGAGGGAAAAATTAGATGGTCGATATTTACTATGTGATATGTGTTTCCCTTTTTTTATTCCGACCCTTGTGCCTTATTACCCATATTTATATATATTTTTTTTTTGTTAATAACTTGTGTGGGTATAAAAGGTAAAGTATAATTTTAGGTGGGATTAAAATAAGAGGGTGTTTGGCTTTTAATTTTGTAGGAGCTTAAAACAATAAAGAGATGTTTGGTTTTTAGTTTTGATGGAGACTAAAATTAAGGAGGGTGTTTGGTTAATTTTAGATTTATCAATTTTTATTATTAGTTAGGCCCAAAATATGTAGTTTAAATGCTAAACTTGCAAAAATGTCATTTTTGACGCGGTTTTCGGCAATTAAGCGGGAAAAGTCGAGAAATATTAAAATAAGAATAAATAAACTTCCGAAGCTAAAGTATGAAATTATCGATTTCTCAAACGCTAAAACGGATAAATATCCAAAGCACGATTCGCAAATAACTAAAATTAACGATTTTCACCAAAATCGGCTAACAAGTAAAACACAATATTTTTATTCAAAGCAAAAATAGGAACGGAGTCGAGATTTAATATTGACCGTAAAATACGAGATGTTACACTCTTCCCACCTTAAGGGAGCACCGACCCGGTGCTCAATTCGCCTTATCTCTATATGGTGTGCGACGATCGATACACATTCTAAGAGAGAAAAAAATCCACATAACAATTCACGAGTCGAAATAAGTTCAAATAGCCATTTATATAAAAACAATGATGATAGCGATTAGAAGAGTAAAGACAATGAATGATTCGTACAGACGTATTACTTGTTAAAAGAGACGCACACCATGTCGGATACACATTTGGAAATAATCAAATGAACAAATTACGAACTGAAAGAAGTCTAAGGACTCATTCGTATGAAGATAATAACGATAATGATTAGAGGAACGAAGAAAATGAATTATTTGTACAAACGAATTACAAATCAAAAGAAGGTTGTTCGTACGAATGTCATACACTTAAGCCCACTCATTTACAAATCGTTATTTACATTCAAAGGCATCCCAATCCATGTAAATAAGGCTTAGAAATTTATGGTTCAGCGATTTATAATTTTCTTATTCAAATGAAGAGGCGTCCCAATTCATTTCAATAAGATAATTATAAATTAGCCTACTTAAGCATTGTCACAACAAAACACGAGGTCAAAACAATGTTACGTTGAGAAGAAGGAGTCTCCTTGGCGGCATGATTCTTCAAAATCATAAGAAGTAACGAGAAGAATAATGAGACGTTAGTCGATCGCGTTCCAAAGGTAAGTGCCAAAAGACGGCACGATATGAGGTGACAAGTTAAGGTCGTACTCCCATCAACTGGCAGACTTCAAAACGATGGATTACGAAACAACATATGCGATTCAAAAGCATAAGAAGAGTGTTCCAATTCAGAGTCGAATGGTAAAATAATCAGTGGAATTGACAAACTACACCGAATTTCAATATCATCACAAGGAAATAATGTAAAGTCGTGTACATGTTTGAAGTTAGTCGTAAGAGGTCAAAAAGAAAGTAGCCCATATGTATAGGTATCCTTATATAATATCAGTATCAACGCTCAAGTAAGTAAATGAGAAATCAGGAAGTACGCGAAAATCGAAGTGATTAATATTTGTATAACTGACCGATGTAAGGTAAATAGTAAGACGTCATAAGATAGACGTAAGAGAGCGAAATCATAGCTAAGCGTTAAATACTCATTATCCATGTAATAGTAGTAAAGATGCAAAAGAGAGCTTATAAGGGATCGGGGAGCATGCGCGCGCGGATATCAGACAACGGTGAAAGACTCTTAAAAATTTTCGAAAAACAGTTATTGTCCAGGTTTTGAAAACGACCTAGTTCGCTATAACTTGAGCTCTGATACCACTCTGTAACACCCCCAGAATCACAACGCAGCGGAATACCACTTGAGGTGCTACTTCATAGCATAAAGTACAAGTTACAGAGAACAACTCTAAGTGAGACGTTTTGAAAAATCAACCATTCGATAATTTTTTTATAAAATATTAGAGTTACAGTAGGTCCCATTTAAATGCAATAGAAAATATTTTTTTAAAACGTTTGTCGAATAGTACTCAAATAATAAAACCTTCAAAAATATATATTCGTGCATCACGAATGCTCCCAATGCTCAGCTAGCAAAATAATAACCTGAGAAAATACATGCAAAAACGTCAACAATAAGGTTGGTGAATTCATAGGTTTAAGTAAAAGCAGTATTGAAATAATTCAAGTAATATTTCAGTAAGAAAAACAACATTACAATATTTCAAAGTATTATTTCTGAAATCCAAGTAATGATTCAATAAATCAAATAATGTTCAGTAGTGGACCATGATATCATCAAATAACGTTATATTTTACCATCATTTATCCCATAAATTTTACCCACTTTTATATAATTATTGCAAATTATTGGTACTTAATTGCTTAAAGTTTATGATTGCCGTAATTATGGAGTAACATGTAAAGACAAAGCTAAAAGGCGTAATTCTGGAACTAAAACGAAGACATTTGAAGAAAACTGTTGTCTACTACTATACGCCGTATCCAGCAAAGAAGATACAGCGTATCAGCGCCAGCTCATCACAAGAATACGCGTAATGGTCAATTCCCGATCCGGCGTATCACTCTTCATCTATACGTTGTATGCACAACTGGTCATCAGTCAAAGATACGAAGTTAATGTGATTGATGGCAATTAATCTTGATTGATTTGATCTTATCGCAAACTCCAAGGAAATTAACCCTATACGCCGTATTTACCTCTCTCTATACGGCGTATCCAGGCTGTTTTCAGATACTATAAATACGAGACTCAAAAACGAGTTTCAGTGTGCAAAAATTACATTCTCTATACCATACACTCTGAAGTTGAATTTTCTAAGATATTAGAAGCAGCCAAGGTCAAGCACCAACCATCATTCCATAGAAGACATCGTGTAATTCTTACTTTCTTAATCATTCGATTTCTAATTGTTTGATTACGTTTGTAAAATGACAATAATTATGGGTTAATACCCTCGGGTATTAGCCATGTTAATGAAGATTATAATTTTTGGTTTGTTTTAATCCGGCTTGCTTAATTTATCATTGTTGTTTAATTATGTTTATCGCCTTATACTTGTTTATGTACTTGTACATGCGACCTATCATTCAACTAGGTCTAGTGAGACTTAACCAATAATCTAGATGCCGGGATAGCTCTCCATGTTGTGTTTTGTATACCCGGACCAATAGGATCACAAATGACACCTTGTCTTTACCCTTTGATTATGAGCTTAGTTGGACTGGCAGATGACCTGATAATTGTTCAACCAATATTGTTCTTAATTAATTGGTATTGAGTTTGTGGTGGACTACCGGTGTATAAAACAACATCAAGCAATAAGTGGGTAAAGTCCCGATGGGCTAGGGTATTAACAGGATCACCACTGCTTTAATTCCCTATGATAGATTATAATTAGACTATTGGATGCTTTATGCGGATGCATTAATTGTGACAGGGTTGTTCGTATCTAGGTCTTAAGATGAAGAGCCGCCTAAGTCTTAAGAATGATATGTCGCCTCGAGATAAGTAGCCATTGCACTAAACAAACAAATCAACATTTAATCGGATTTAACATGGTTAATACAGTTTTCTATTATTTGGCTTGTACCGCTTCTTTATCTTGTGATTATTTGCTTTAGTGTTTATTGTGTTTTGAATTAATCTTTGTCACCGCCAAACCTGTGCCAGTCTCTCAGACTGAAAACCCTCTATTTACCTCTAGTAAATATGTATAGCATATGTTTAACCAGTAATTAGACTAATCTAGATAGATTAAAATACTAATAGAATAATAGGTTAACTCTCGCTCTTAGTGTTCGACACCCTACTTACCGCGAAGCTACATCTTGACCGGGTACATTGCCCGTTAAAGTCTTATCTTTAGGTTTGTCGGCTAAATATAAATGTAAAACTTGCTAATCACTAAATATAAACTACACGACGACACATTAACCTTAGAGATAGGTATTGGTGGCCAAAAGTGAAGAAGGATATAGCTGTTTATGTGAATAGGTGTTTGACGTGTTTAAAGATTAAGGATGAGCATCATTCTCGAATGGAAATAGGAAGGGATAGCAATGGATTTTGTAACTAAGTTACCAAGGACTAGTAGTGGGCATGATACAATCTGGGTCATTGTGGACCGATTGACTAAGTCTACTCATTTTCTACCTATGTGTGAGGATTATAAGATTGATAGATTGACTAAGTTATACTTGAATGAGATTGTTGTTAGGCATGGTGTGCTGATCTCGATCATATCTGATTGTGATAGTCGGTTCACGTCGAGGTTTTGGCAGTCAATGCAAGAGGCATTAGGAACCCGGTTAGACATGAGTACGGCTTACCACCCCCAGACCGACGGTCAGAGTGAGTGTATAATTCAGACCTTAGAAGACATGCTTAGGGCATGCGTCCTTGACTTTGGGGGAAGTTAGGATGTTCATCTTCCATTGGTAGAGTTTTTGTATAACAATAAATATCATTCTAGTGTAAGATGTGCGCCGTTCGAAGCTTTGTATGGTAGAAAGTGTCGTTCCCCGATTATGTAGGCTGAGTTTGGAGAGGGCCAGTTGATAGGACCTGAGTTAGTGCAAGAAACCACTGAGAAGATCTCGCATATTAAGAATAGACTTAAGGCTGCGCGTGATCGCCAGAAAAGTTATGCCGATAGGAGGAGAAAGCCTCTAGAGTTCAGTGTACGTGACTATGTCTTACTCAAAGAGTCACCTTAGAAAGGTGTGGTCACGCTTGTTGAAGAAGGGGAGGAAATAAAGCACCTAGGTTCATTGGACCATTCGAGATCATTGAGAAGGTAGGCCCAGTGGCCTACAAGTTAAATTTTCTTGAGGAGCTAGATGGTGTTCATGACACGTTCCACGTGTCAAACCTTAAGAAGTGTTTGGCTGATCCAACACTGCATGTGTTGTTGGATGAGATCCGAGTAGATGCTAAGTTAAATTTTATAATGTACCTGTGTGGGAAATCTTGAGGAATGGAGGTTCAAAGATGTTGAAGCGGAGTAGAATTTCACATCGTCATTCGGTTAGAATTCGTAACGGGGGCCTTCCTCAATTATGGTGAGGAATGTGAGATCAGATGAAGCTTAAGTATCCACATCTGTTTAGTGCTGATAGTAGTTGAATTTCGGGGGCAAATTCTTTTAAGGGGGGTAGAATGTAACCCTTGCCCTTTTTGTGCTTCGAATATTCTAATTTAGTCATTTGACTATTTGACATTTGTAAGGGTTTATTTAGAAAATTGTGATTACCGTGTTGACGGTGTGTCGAATTTATGAGATTCGAGATGGTTCATGTTTATTGTGTATTATAATCCTTTTCTAGAGGTTTTATTTATTTTTATGTATAGTTTCGGGTGTGTGGTTAACCCGTGAATTTTTGAGAAATGCCAAAAATGAGTCTTGACACGTCCGATAATGTCCGAAATGAGTTTTTGGGTAATAAAACATGGAAATATGTCAAGTAAATACTCTAAGTTATTGTAAAAGTATTTTTAAGGTGAATAAAAATGCTACTCCCTCCGTCCTAAAATTATTGTCCCCCGACAAAAGACAAGAAATTGTATCGTGTTGACGGTGGTGAATTTATGAGATTCAAGATGATTCGTGGTTTATTGTATATAATAATCATTTTTAGAGGGTATTATTATGTTATGTAAGTTTTGGGTGGTTGACCCATGAATTTTTGAGAAATGCCGAAAACGAGTCCCGACACGTCCGTAAATGTCCACATGAGTTTTTGGCGATTAAAGCGTGGAAATATGTCAAGTAAATACTCTAAGTTATTGGAAAAGTATTTTTAAGGTGAATGAAAATTCTAATTAACTTTGGGGAATATTTTACGATCAAGGTTTTATGAGTTTTAAGTAATCCCGACACAAAAAGAAGAACTCGGACCCTCCTAGGATCCTATAACAGATCATGAGAGTCAAGGGGGAACAAAATGGCCATTTTCTAGCAAAGGTGTCCATGCATAGTACCAATATATTCTTACAACCACAACATTTCTTTTCATTCTTTCATTTAAAAAAAAAATAAGACACGCACACTTGTGTCTCTTCGTCCGACCAAGCACACACACAAGCACATATATTTTCAAACTTTGATCAAGAACATGGTGGTTTAGAATATTTCCGGGGTGATTCTAGTGTTCGGGTATTCATTTAAACAACGTTTGGGTTATCCGATTCGCGTCAAAATTTATTTTAAAGATCTCTCTTGTAAGTTTTTCAAATTTAAATTATAGTTGTCCTTTTGTATAGTTAATGGTGCATAGATGTTAGTTGTAGAAGTTGATCGTCGTAAAAATCGAAATTTGAAAACGAAACGAATGGAAAAAGGGTGTTGTTTGGCGTCGAACTTAAGAAAGAAACAAAGGGGTTTTGTTAGTTTTGATATTATGGTTATGATGGCTGAAAAATATATACTTGCTATGTGGCTTATTTTGTATATGGCTTATTTTGGCTTATTTTTAAGTTCGAATAACTTATTTTGAGCTTATTAGCTCACGGCTAGAAATAGAAACACAAGGGAGGTGTTTTTGACTATTCACCTTATATGTTGTATATTCGTGGACTATCTTTATAGCTTATGGTGATAACCAAATACGATACGTAGCTTATTAGCTTATTTTTAAGCTTATTGGACTTAATTTGGAGCTTGTAAGCTCATGGCCTAATAATCATCAATGAGTCGTGGCTTATTTGATGGCTTATTGTGGTCCGGGTAGTTATTTACTTATTGATTTGAACTTATGTATACTAATGGACTTTGGTTTTGGGCTTAGAACGTATATTTGATACATAAAAACCTTAATGGACCCTTGTTGGGCCTTAAAGCCCAATGAGAGTTAACTAGTCTTTTTGTGAGTTTTGGCGAACTTTTGAAAAGTGAAATGTGATTATGAAATGTATTTGAAGGTCGTTTTTGGAAATATGACCTGGAAAACGTAGCGAAATACGATTTTGAGGTTTTTGTCGAAAAGTGGTTAAATGGTGAAAAGTGTTTGAAATTAAGGTTTAAAAACCTTGGGAAACGTTATATAAACGTACAGGTCATGCAGAAATTTCGTGAATAGTCTATACTTAGAATTTTTACTTAAAACGTGATTTTTCGATTTAATAATAATATATTATTATTTTATTATTTTAATACGTTGACTAAAAGACAAAAAATATAATTATTCTCGAAACTTTTTCAAAATGTTTAGTATAAATAAACGTTTCATTTTGTAAAGTATAAAGGGTATATTTATAGTAATTAAGTGTACCGAATGGATTTATCGAAGTATACTTATAAGTATTTATCTTATATTACTTAACTATTCTTCTTAAATAGTATAAGTATATTATACTAAGATATGAATTGAGATATAGTATCATTTGAAGAATTAGGTCGTCAACCATTACACCACTAAAACTTTTAAGATAACCGTACAACCAACATCTAATCTCTATGCATCATACCTGAAAACGGTTTTGGTAATAAATGATTTAAAATGGGACATTAACTGGAATAGGTCGTGTGCGGACGTCGTTGCATTTGCTTGTGATTTGAGTTTGCTATTAGAGACAGTTGCTTGAGGTGAGTTCTCGTAGCCCCACTTTTTAAATCTTTTTCGTTGGGGGAAAATGATACTCAAATGTGTTTTGAACTATTTTCTGAACTGTGCGAAACGTGGTTTTGTTTTTGGGACAATTAATGTGCTTATGACTGCTATGTGAATGATATGTGTTGGTACGCTATGTTGTGTGATCTTTCTGTGTGGTTCTTCACCCTAATATAGCTCCAGCTGGTAGACTTTAGGTGTGGTATGTCATCGGGGTTGCGGCCCTAAGAAAGTTGGTAGCGTTGATGATAAGACTAGCGGGGATGCTAGGTCTTAATACATGATTAGCGGGGATGCTAAGTCATGGGTTCGTGATTGATCTGCATATATTCACTGTCATATAGCATAATTGTCTAACTATTTGAGATATTAGCATAACGACTGGGTTTTGAGTCAAACCTACGAGCTCACCAACATTATTGTTGACGTTTTTGAGTATCATTTTCAGGTGAAGTTAATCATCGTTAAGATTGTGGTGCATGTAGCGGACTTTTAGAGAATCTCGTAGGAATCTTGTTTGAGAAGTCTTTCCTTTGATGTATGTTATGGATTAGATCTCTTGAGTATCGAGGTTAAGATTTAGTGGACCCTTGCGTGGGCTTGTGATTGTAATAATTGGCAACTATGTGTTGTGTTCTTGGATGGGACATCACTCAAGGTTATATTGAGGATTGATGGTCATCATGACACTTATCATTTATGCATTTTAGTTTTCTCTATTTTGTATCTTGTGTTGTGATTGATCATTATGTTGCATTCCCGTGTTTCCGCCTATGACGGGGTGTGACAGTTTAATTAACCGGTTTGAACCGGATTTCAAAACACTGGCTTCCAGGGTAACATGAACAAAGAGAAGCACTTGGAAGCAGCATGTTTCCTCTAGCGCGCCTCTCTTTTTATATTGTGTAAGGAGAAGCACTTGGAAGCAGCATGAAGGGCTTAACAGAGCAATTACAAGCAGTTGGAAACAAAGGAAGTTCAGGTTTAAGATGGAATCCGAATAGAAACTTGAAGCATAATCAAAATTAGTTTCACTATACCCAAACACTATGAATCTATGATTTATAATCACAATGCCAAATGGTCCCTAATTGTGCTATAATTAATTTGCAACAATATAGCGTTAGTAGTTTTTGAGGGTTGAAATAGTATAGCTCTGATAGAAAAAGTCCAAAACTGAACCTCCTAACACCACGTTTCCTGTCATTTCCATGTAAGGATGCTGACCAATAGTGTTTTGTTATTCTTATTTTATGTCTATACTTTGCAAATGTACTTAATTCTCTGTTGATTAACATGATCCATGTTGCTAGAATATTGTTGCACATGCTCTTCAATGGCATATACTGATGCTAATCATAAGTTGAGAACTAGAATTTTAAGGTTTGAAGTACGTATTATGTGGCTATTGATCCAATTCGTGCCAGAAAGGTTTTCTCTTTCAAACATGGACCTCAAAGCCGAATAGTTTATGTTTTGAGCAGGTAATGCCATATACAAAACATACAAAGTTGAAGATTTTAGTATTTTCGATAATACTCCTTGAAAAAAATTAACTACCCATGTTTAACCATATAAACAATTCATTTTCTAAAGGATAGGATCCTAACTAGCAACGGTGTATTCAAAAGGTAATTGACGATCAATAATTGTCACCAATGCAATTCCTATAACATTAAAGGACTTACTTTATTTCACTAATGAACTAGTAAGCATGTTTCATCCCATCTATGCCTCGAGCTTAAGGTCTCACCAACTCAACCCGATTAGGTCGCCCAATCATAAACTGTGATTATGTAACACCAACGTTTCATGAAAAGTGTATAATCACCTTGGGTTGCAATCTACATACGTCTCACGTGATGTAAAAGGCAATTGCAAGTGTTCTTACAAATTGGGTAGCAACAACTTACGTAGTATTTAAAAGGGTATAATATTTGACGTGTCAAATATGTACGAAGAAGCATGCATACATCTTCGTATCATATATTTTAATAAAAACTTTACTGAATTAAGTTATTTATTATGGTGTCACATATTTTCTATACATCCATATGTATAAATAGTGATATCTTTACAAATTGACGATTCAATGTGTTTTCAAATCTAAAGAATTCTTATTTTATCGTGGGAAAAGATTAAAGAATGATTAAAAACCATTCATACCATAGACCATTCGCACCTCCTAAGTAGTTGCAAGATATCAGGGATATTATAGAGTATGGTTTCGTAGTAAGATAGGGAAACACTTTAAGCCTTACCACGAGATACCTCTAACCCTTACTGATTTGCCTTGCATGTAAATAGTACCTTTACAAATTTTGTCATTGATAAAATTTTAACTCTTTAATTTAGAAAACTCTTTTTTTGTAACCATGGTTTTCGCTCTTTAGGCTGACTAATCCACAAGGTTTGAGCCTACCGCCACACAGACTCAAACCAGGTAAAGCCTTCCCTTTTTTCAGGAGGTTGACGTGGCCACTTCAGATTTAGAAAACACATTATAAACCTATTAAATTGGAAGTCTCGTTGTGAACAATTAAGGTATAAGCCCCAACATTATAGATAACCACACCCGAGTGACTAGTAAGGCTTCACAATTAATAGTCTATAATAAATCTTATTTCATAATTATTAGTCATGTTTATATTTTTCTTTTCCGAAAAACCCTTTTCTTTTTACACAAGTCAACAACTTATAAAAACAAACAATAAATATAAATAACTAATACACATAACATTTATTTAAACATTTAACAATTAACTCATGCATATCATAAAACGATGATCATAAGTATCGAATAATTAAAAATTATGTATATATTCACATAAGGATCATTCTTCCAATGAATCGGACCACATACATGGATATAATCGATTGCGTAAGCCTTATATAAATATATACCACATAGCATATAAAAGTTGATAAACAATTTTAGTCGACTTTCGGCCTCGACAGGATATAGCTAGGTTCTTCCCCAGCTTTCGCAGCACACTACAAAGTTGTAGCCAACTGAGTCGTGAATTTACCATTAAAATTTTAGAATTTTTAGACTTAATATGAACATTTTATAAAATTTTTAGTGACAGAGTGTCAAACAATCCGAAAAACTAAAAAAAACTTAACCTTTTAGGTCTACTAGGCGAGTACCCGCGCATAGCGGCGGAAATTCTTAGCGGCCGATAATTAACGATATGCGATATTGTGGTAAGTTTTTCGTGTAACATTCAAAATAAAACGTGAAAAGATCAAAATGTAATTGCAAACGGTTGTAACATGCGATAATTCAACTGAAGAAAAAATTCTTAACGTTTATCAAAAACATATAAAAACATGTACTGAAACTGAAAATAAAATATTACACTAATTACGAGATAATAAATAACAACATACGTTACTCGTCGCGTAAAACTTATTAGTACATCCATTATTTATTATCACCCAAGTAATTAAATACGTGTTTGTTATAGTATGTATATTGTTGAAATTGACTTTGTTCTACTATATTTTAATAGTGTCATAACCCGCCAGATGGGCGGGTTAGCTTCTTTTTACTACATAGTAAATCTTACGTGTATGTTTTGTGTACGTCAATGCAAAAGTATATAACTTAGTAATCATTAACAGATAATCCACAAATGAAATGCGTTGCTTCATATAAAAAAAATTTATTCCGTATACAAAACACTACCAATGTGTCCGCTTGTTTATCTAGTACGAAAAGCTTAGACTAAGCGTTTTCAATAGAGAAGGTTGATGATAACTCTCCTCCTGAAAGGTCATTATTTAATCCGCCGCCAAAAAAAGTTAACAGAACATTTGTCAATCGTCTCAAGCCTCGGGGTGACTAAGTCCAGGTGTCTTTGATTTCCCTCGTCTAGTGGTTTCACCATGTTCTATATGCACAGCTAACATTTGTCTCTGCGATAGGATTAAAAAACAATAATAAGCCGACAGTAAATATATGTATCTCAAATGGCCATCATCAGAGAGCTAACTTTAGAGATTGTCATCGGGTTAAAAGTTGTTGTAATCGTTATATTGATAACTACTGTTAACTTGCAGGTTGTGATACTTGGAATATATATACATTCACTATATACTTGCAGTACCACATAAATCGAAGTATAGTTTTTTCGTTGCATGAGGTTGCAGAGTTATATATCATATTAGTAGGCTAATGTGACAGTATGTATACTCAGTGAAATAGACGTGTTAACAAACAAATTAGAAAGCATTCGATCTCGTTTGCTAGTTGGACACAAACTTAAAAATAAGTAAACCATATCAACTA
>BQNB010131868.1:0-14625 GCA_026074375.1 Tanacetum coccineum | reverse complement strand
TAAGCTGCTAAATATGATCAAGCAGGAGCTCAGATTTCTATGACTTAGAAGGAGAAGCCTGAATTACCACCATCAAGCTCCAGTCTTTCTCTGTCACCCGACTATGATAATTAGTCCCTTAATGTTTCCTTTGATGTGTCTCTAGTTGGCATTATTAAAGAAACAACAGATATAGAGATAAATTCCATGTTAGATATTTGATATCATCAAATAACGTCACATTTTACCATCATTTATCCCAAACATTTTACCCACTTTTATATAATTATTGCAAGATATTGGTACATAATTGCTTAAAGTTTATGATTGCAGTAATTATGGAGTAACTTGTGAAGACGAAGCTTAAAGGCAGAATTCTGGAACTAAAACGAAAACATTTGAAGAAAACTATTATCTGCTACTATACGCCGTATCCAGCAAAGAAGATGCGGCGTATCAGCGCTAGCTCATCACAAGAATACGCGCAATAATCAATTTCCGATCTGGCATATCACTCTTTACCTATACGCCGTACGCACAGCTGTCATCAGTCAAAGATACGAAGTTAATGTGATTAATGGTAATTAATCTTGATCGATTTAATCTTATCATGAACTCCAAGGAAATTAACCCTATACACCGTATTCACCTCTCTTTGTATGGCGTATCCAGGCTATTTTCAGACACTATAAATACGAGACTCAAAAATAAGTTTCAGGTGTGCAAAAATTACATTCTCTATACCATACACTCTGAATTTAAAATTTCCAAGATATTAGAAGCAGCCAAGGTCAAGCACCAACCATATATCCATAGAAGACATCGTGTAATTCTTACGTTCTTAATCATTCAATTTCTAATTATTTGATCACGTTTGTAAAATAACAATGATTGTGGGCTAATACCCTCGGGTATTAACCATGTTAATGAAGATTATAATGTTTGGGTTGTTTTAATCCGGCTTGCTTAATTTATCGTTGTTGTTTAATTATGTTTATCGCCTTATGCTTGTTTATGTGCTTGTACATGCGACCTATCATTCAACTGGGTCTAGTGAGACTTAACCAGTAATCTAGATGTCGGGATAGCTCTCCATGTTGTGTTTTGTATGCCCAGACCAATAGGATCACAAATGACACCTTGTCCTTACCCTTTGATTATGAGCTTAGTTGGACCGGCAGGTGACCTAATAATTGTTCAACCAGTATTGTTCTTAATTAATTGGTATTGATTTTGGGATGATGGTGACTAACGGTATACAAAGCATACATCAAGCAATAATGGGTAAAGTACTCAGATAGGCAAGGGTAGTAACATGATCACTCACTTCTTTAAATTCCACTAAGAAAGATTCATAATTAAACCATAAGATGCTTTATGCGGATGAGTTAATCGTGACAGGATTGTTCGTATCTAGGTCTTAGGAAGAAGTCTCGCTTAATTCTTAAGAATGCTATGCCACCTCGAGATAAGCAGCCATTGCACTAATTAATCAAACCAGCATTTAATCGGACTTGACATGGTTAATACAATTTTCTATTATTTGGCTCTTACCGTTCTTTTTATCTTGTGTTTATTTACTTTAGTGTGTATTGTGCTTAGAATTGATATTTGTCACCGTAAACCTGTGCCAGTCTCTCAGGATGAAAACCCCCCTTTTACCTCTAGTAAATATGTACAGGTTTAACTAGTGATTAGACTAATCTAGAAAGATTTAAATACTGATAGAATATTAGGTTAACTCTCACTCTTAGTGTTCGACACCCTACTTACCGCGAAACTACATCTTGACCGGGTACTCTGCCCGTTAAAGTATTCAGCACCTCAAACCAGAAGGATGACAAAGAATGTGACTGAACATGGTATGTTTAGTTCAGTACAACAGAGAATCAATCATAAAGACTTTAAGAATTGTCTGTTTGCATGTTTCTTATCACAAGTAGAGCCCAAAAAGGTAATCCAAGCATTACAAGATCCAAGCTGGATAGAAGCTATGCAAGAAGAGCTTCTGCAGTTCAAATTACAACAGGTTTGGACTTTGATGGATTTACCACATGGCAAAAGAGCTATTGGTACTAAATGGGTGTACATGAACAAGAAAATTGAAAGAGGCATTGTAATCAGGAACAAGGCTAGGTTGGTTGCTCAGGGATACAATTAAGAAGAGGGAATTGATTATGATGAGGTTTTTGCTCCAGTTGCTAGGATTAAAGCAATTAGGCTGTTCTTAGCCTATGCCTTATTCAAAGACTTTGTTGTGTATCAGATGGATGTGAAGAGTGCATTTCTATATGGCAAGATTGAAGAGGAAGTTTATGTCTGTCAACCTACAGGGTTTGAAGATCCAGAGTTTCCTAACAAAGTTTATAAGGTAGAAAAAGGTATTATATGGTCTATATCAAGCTCCTAGAGCTTGGTATGAGACTCTATCTACTTATTTATTGGACAATGGATTTCAGAGAGGCCAGCTAGATAAGACTTTGTTCATTAAAAGAGTCAAAGGTAATATTCTACTAGTTCAAGTATATGTAGATGATATTATTTTTAGATCTACTAAGAAGGGTTTATGCACCGAGTTTGAGAAATTGATGCACAAAAAAATTCTAGATGAGTTCTATAGGTGAGCTTACCTTCTTCTTAGGACTACAAGTGACTCAGAAAGATGATGAGATTTTCATCAGTCAAGACAAGTATGTGGATGAAATTTTGAAGAAGTTTGGTTTTTCAACTATGAAGAAAGCTGAAGAACTTATATAGATCAATGATTGGATCATTGATGTATATAACAGCTTCTAGGCGATATAATGTTTGTTGTATTTGCTTGTGCAAGATTTCAAGTCACACATAAAGTTTCACATCTTTATGTTGTGAAGAGAATCTTTAGATACTTGAAAGGTTAACCTAAATTGGGCCTTTGGTATCCTAAGGACTCACCATTTGACTTAGAAGCTGATACTCATAGTGACTATGCTAGTGCAAGTTTAGACAAGAAATCCACAACAGGAGGTTGTCAATTTATTGGTAGCAGATTGATTTCATGGCAATACAGAAGCAAACTATTGGTTGCAACTCTACTACTAAAGTTAGAGTATGTAGCTGTTGCTAGTTGCTGTGGAAAGTAACTCTGGATTCAAAATAAAGTTGGATTATGGTTTACAACTTCATGCAATACAAGATTTTCATTAGACAATGAAGAAAACCATTGATAGTTAAGAATCCAGTGTTTCATTCAAAGACTAAGCACATTGAGATTAGACATCACTTTATCAGAGATTCAAATGAGAAAAAGCTTATTCAGATGATCAAGATTCACACAGATCAGAATGTTGCAGATTTGCTTACAAAAGCATTTGATGTTGGCAGATTTCAATATTTGATTGCAAGTATTGGAATGCTTAACCTCTGAAGTATTGATTGAGGGGAGGTTAATTGTGTTAATGGAGCGGATTCGTACCCAATTGAAGCTTGAAACAGCACCTAATGATACAATATTTAAGTTCAGTATATTGGCCTACACTTACTACTGTATGTATAATTACTATTGTTGTTATAATTAATACTATGAGCATTGAGAGATTCAAAAACAGAAAGAGAAATGTGTGAAATAAAAACAGACAGAGTGTTTAAGTGAGAAAAAGAAATAAGAGATGTAGTGAGTTCAAAAACAAAAAGAGAGATGTGTGAAATAAAAACAGACAGAGTGTTTAAGTGAGAAAAAGAAATGAGAGATGTAGTGAGTTCAAAAACAGAAAGAGAGATGTGTGAAATAAAAACAGACAGAGTGATTCAGTGAGAAAAGGAATTAAGAGATAAAGTGAGAATAAAAACAGAAAGAGAGCTTGTGAGAATCAAAATTGATGATGGAAATGCTTTTTGGAAACGAATTGAGGTAAATCTGGAAACTCAACAGTTAGTTTGTAGGGCATTAATTAGTAATGTTGGAATTACTTAGTACTGTTGGGCTTTACTTAGTATGTTAGGCTAAAACTTAGTATGCTAGACTTCCGTTAGTATGTTTGGAAATACAAATTTTGCTTATTTAAATTAGTCGTTGAGATATGTCCGGCCAATCTACTTCACTTATAGGTTTCGTAGACTGGATAATCATGAACTTTCTTTTACTCATAGGAATGTATTCACAATAAACATCCAATTCTATTCAGTCAGTCCAATCAAAACCTTAAGTGTTCTCTATATAATCTCAATTGGCTTTGCCAAACACACATACTCTTATAAACAACCTAACCTCTGACTCAATCGATCTTTTCTTAATCCAAACATGGTGTATTTAGAGTTCTGTGACACACAAACATGGTTGCTTACTTAAAGGAAACAGAGGGCATGAACAGGGGATTTTTTTTTTCATCAACTAGTGGATTTTTCTCTATACAAGTCACATTCGGTCTGTCTTACTGAATATCCCACTATCTATGGTTTCTCCTTATTCAATCAGTTTTGGCAAACTGCTACTGCAAGAACACTTGATAATGGAGAAATGGAAATAACTGCTACAATAGATGGGAAAGTTAAGATTGTTTCTGAGGCATCGATTAGGAGGCATCTCAATTTAGAATATTCTGATGGTATTAGTAATTTGCCTACTACTGAAATTTTTGAACAACTTGCTCTTATGGGGTATGTGTCCAATTCTGACAAATTGAGCTTTCTAAAAGGATACTTTTCCCCTCAATGGAGATTTTTGATACATACCATCCTTCATTGTTTAAGTTCTAAGAAGATGCTGGGAACATTTCAGTAGCATATAGTAATGTATTATTTTGCCTTGGCCACTAATAGGAAGTTTAATTGTTCTAAACTAATTTTTGATGGAATGGTGAAAAACTTGGATAGTAAACACGAAGTTTTAATGTATCCAAGGTTTATTCAATTATTTTTGAACAAGCATAAGAGACTGCTTCTACCTCACAAAAGAACTTATATTGCTCCTACCCATACACAAAAACTTTTTAGCAATATGAAGAGGGCTTCTAAGGGTTATACTAGGGTGGACATTCCATTGTTTCCAACAATGCTTATTCAGGCCCAGTGTTCATGGGTGAAGGATCAAACACCATAGTTGAGTCCATCACACCACCCTACCAGTGGCTCCCACCAACCTCACAACCACCAATTTCATCAACCTCTAGGAGATTAACCAGACAGGAATCTGTGGTTCCTCAGCCCAGATCTCCTACTCAGACTAATGTAGCAGATGAGGTTGCTTCCACATGTGTGGATGTTAGACTTAGAGGGGCTACCACTACTATCACTGGCTTAGAAGCAGGACAGGGTTAGTGGAATGTCAAAAGAATGAATTAACATTGTCTAATGACCCTACCATGCCCGATGATTACCTCTCCCAAGAGTTTAACACACTTGGAAAGTGATGGGGGTAGTATGCAACTACAAAATTGATTGGCTTATGTACAAAATTGCCAAACAAAGTATAGAGCTTAGAGGACAGATTTGAAACAGACAAAACAAATCTATGGTACTGCTTTTACCAAACTTATCAAAAAGGTGAAGAAATTGGAGAAAACTGTCAAAACCAGTCAAGCTAGAAGGAAGGCCAACTTGTTGTATCTGATGATGAAGAAGATTTGGGGATTTCCAAAGGGGAGGAAAGAAGTTAAAATTGACAAGATCTGATATTTTTTGTTAAAACATGATGTAGAGTACAGGGAGGCTGGATGATATGGAGTTAATTTGGAGTTCATGTAAGAGGAAGTTTATATGCTAAAAGGCGTTTAGTTATGATAGTTTTGTTGTGATTTTGTATATAGTGTAGTTAGAAAGATGGTTCCTAAAAAAATATCTCATCTTATATAAACTAAATCCAATATTAAAAGACTCCTTACTATCATATCTTTTATCTTCTAACAAATTCATCCTAAAATCTCTTCAATATTTAATCCTCTACTAAAAAACAATTTCATTTCCTAACACCTATCAATCCTATCACCTTAATATTTACCTTTCCTCTCCAAATCCTACCCCCTCACAAAATCTCAACATTTCTCTAAAATCCTTATTCTTTCCCTACATTACCATTAACAATAAACACACTTTCTAAAACTAATCTTTACAACCAAACTACTCTAAAAAAAACTAACTTTTACAAAAAAAAAACCCCCAATAAAAATTTTTTATTTTTTTTTTTTTATTTTATTTTTTATAAAAAAAAATTTTTTTTTTTTTTTTTTTTTTTTTTTTTTTTTTTATAAACCCCCCCCCCAAAACTTTTTTTAACCCCCCCCCCCCCTTTTTCCCCCTTTTTTCCCCCCCTTTTATTTTTTTGTGTGTGTGTTGTTGTGTTGTTTTTCCCCCCCCCGGGGCCCCCCCCCCCCCCCCCCCCCCCCCCCCCCCCCCACCCCAAAATTGTTTTGGGGGGGGGGGGGGCCCCCCCCCCCCCCTCCCGGGGTGGGGGGGGGAGAGTGATGTTGACAGAACAGTTCCTAAGATAGTAGCTGGAAGTTCAAAAAGGGATGCAGAAGAAGAATGGGTCAGGGAAAGTTCTAAGAGATAAAGATTGGTGAAAAAAAAATAAAACGCCCCCCTCAAAATCAACAAGCTAAAGAACCAAGAGATATAGAAATCTGATGAACTATTCACAAGAAGGAGCTACAACATTGATGATATTAGTTCTATAAGTAAGGATGAATATTGAAGCACTGCCAAACCAAATATCCAATCATTGACTAGGAGGTTACATGAAGATTCAAGAATATTATCTGGAAAATTCATCGGGTTGGTAATCATATAGAGGTATATCTGGTTTTTGAAGATATGCTAAAGACTTTTGACATGGGTGATTTAGTCAAACTATGAAGTCTGGTTCAAGAAAGGTTCAACTCAACAGAACCAACATAAGATAAAGAAATAGAGATCTAGGTAGAGTTGAAGAGACTGTTTGAACCTGATGCTGATGATGAGTTATGGAAGTCTTAGAAACATATTCATGATGCAACATGGGAGACTGTATGATACATGTGGAGTGCATCATGTATCTACAAAGGATGGAATGGATATCTACATGCTGGTTGAAAGGGAATATCCTTTGTCAAGACATGTTCTTACACAGATGTTAGTTTTAAAACTCTTTGTGGAACAAGATAATGAAATGTCCAGAGAACTTAGGAAGATATTCATGCAGGTTGAAAGACCAAGAAGATGAAGTTTTTGGAAAAATCCTCTCAGAGAACAAGGTTTTAATTCAAGAAACTTGATGATTTGGAGGTAAATCACATGTTTAGAGGACGATTGTTGGGAATTAAACTCATTATTCTTAGTACTGCTAAGCCAAAGACTTCGTACTGCTTAAGATACAACTGCCAGTACTAACTAGTTAGTACTGCTAGAACTAAGTTAGTACTGTCAGTACTAACTTAACACTGTTGAAGGACTTAAGACTGATGCATGAAGACTGCTAAAGGGATAAAGACGTGTGAATATGTGCTCACACGAGAATATTGTGGTGGCCAAGAATCAAGACTGACAGTAAGTTTAGCATCGCAGGATTATTGGTTTATGAAAAGCTCAAGCATCGCAACAATAAATGGCAAATGTGTGTGATGAGATGAGGGAAAAAGGTCGAACTTAACGACCAGCTGACACAAAAGTGCTTCTCGAGAGACAACCCGATCATTTTTAAATTGTTTGTCGCATTTAATTGTTTGAATTTTAATTAATTGTTGAGTCTGTCTTCCCAGAGATTACATACGGTGTATCGAACCCCTTAGGATACAGTGTATGTAAGTCTGGACGTTATCAATATTTTTAAATTCCAATATTTAAATTCCAGCATTTAAATTGTTTTCACAGGATTACATACGGCGTATCCTTGGGTTTGGGATACGGCGTATTGTAACCTGTATAGTTGTGTGTTTAATTGTTTGCCTATATTGTAGGATAACGGAAGTACAAATTGCATGAACGTCTTCTAAACTTTCATGCAGGACCTTGCTGAAAACAAAATCGACTTAATGGTATAATCTGAAAAAAGCCACGTGTTGAACTCTCATGGGCAATCTGAAGCCCTCTTCAACACACTTTTTGCTCAAACACTCAAAATGGAGAACCATCCGGAGCAAACTATCAGGGGAGTTTCCTCGTTCTAATTCTTTTTCCCATATTATTTAAATATTTTATATATACAACGAGGACGTTGTATAATTTAAGTGGGGGGATGGAGAATTAGAACGTACTTGTCCTTATTTTCACAAATATGCTTAAAAATGCCTAAAAATGGATCAAATTAAAAAAAATTAGCATACTTTTTGTGAAAAATCACTAGTTACATTACCTAGCGCACTATAACCCTTAATGCCAATTTGTGAGAATTAAGCCTATCCGTTTCCAATTGCTTACTTAAAATTCCACAAAAATATGAGTGTGCCGGTGATGTAGTGGACTTTAGAACTTGGCCTGGTATATCACTCGAGACCTCAATGATGAGTACTATGGATTTAGATGGAGTAACATGCTTGACTGGTAGATTTCTAGGATTAAACCAAAAAGCCTACATGTCGTAAAATTAACTAACTACACTGGTTAGTTAACACCCGTGTAACCCTTTTGCTTACTCTCACTTTTAGAGTAAAGATACCCCTAGAACAACCTGCTGAGCCATTTATTTCTTTTTCCTACACCAATTAAAAAATTGTTTCATTTTGCCTTTACACCTTAGCCTACAGTGTAGATTAAAGCCTATTTTAATCAAAGTTGCTGGTTGCTTTCGTGTAAAGTCTTGTAGTTCATGCGTCAAAGTGAAATTTCTCTATATCTGTAAAGGTCAGGAAATTTGCACAATGCAATGGGAATATTTTGTAGCTCGTGTATTTTGCTACTTTCGCGATTGTATGTTATGTCTGAAGAAGAAAAGTTTAAGGAAGAATCAGCCGGACAAATGATGATAGTGAAGACGGTGAATTACACCGAGATTTATGATGTATTATTGGCAAAAAAAGTTGAAAAGAAAGATAGTTGGTTCATTGAACTTATACCGAAGAGATTATTCGAAAGGTTCAATTATTCGTTGATACGTATAAAAAAATCAACGATGTAAAGTATTGTAAAAAGTGGCCGATATCACCACTTATTTTGTAAAAGTTTGTAAAGTTCAGGACGTAAGGGAAGTTGACCGTTATAGGAACACCAACTTAGGTTGTCTTTGTCATTTCTATGATCGAGGCATTTGTTCATATGTTTGAGTCTTTGTCAAAGAAGGGTCAAGGAAAGTTACTAGCAACCGCACCTTATTTGTTGGCTTTAATCTATTTGTTTTGTTTATTTTATTTAACAACCATTTTACTTCCCTTTCCTAATAACTAACCCTAGGATCTACTCGAATGAGGATGTGTTCGAGCATGGATGTCTATTCCGTCGTTACGGCCATGTATGCATGTCTCAGCTGCCTTGTTTGATGACAACCTTCGGTAAAAGTCATAAGCTCCATACCCTATATCATTCTTCATCCTAAAAAGAATGATTAAACCCGAGCCTTTGAATAAATACCCAATTTACCTTTTGACTTGTCCTTACCTCTAAAGGTGGAGATGTGTATCCTTGCCAAGCCTATGATACGAAGCTAATCACGACCAAGCAAATGAGCATACTACTTAAATGTTACACCCTAGATTAGTTGAGTGATCTGAGTGTTTTCATTCCATAATTCATGAGGAGCTTGGTTTTGTACAGGTGGTCAAAACAGAAAAAGTGCTTAACGAAAAAATCCTTAACCGCGGTTGGGATGCATTTTCAAAAACCTTTCTAAAGTCTACTTGAGGACAAGTAGGATTCAAGTAGGGGGATATTTGATATCATCAAATATCATCACATTTTACCATCATTTATCCCATACGTTTTACACACTTTTATATAATTATTGCAAGATATTGGTACTTAATTGCTTCAAGTTTATGATTGCAGTAATTATCTTGTGAAGACAAAGCTAAAAGGCGCAATTCTGGAACTAAAATGAAGACATTGAAAAAAATTGTTATCTGCTACTATACGCTGTATCCAGCAAAGAAGATACGGCGTATCAGCGCCAGCTCATCACAAGAATACGCATAATAATCAATTCCCGATCTGGTGTATCACTCTTCACCTATACGCCATATGCACAGCTGTCATCAGTTAAAGATACGAAGTTAATGTGATTAATGGAAATTAATCTTGATTTATTTGATCTTATCGCGAACTCCAAGGAAATTAACCCTATACACCGTATTCACCTCTCTTTATACGGCGTATCCAGGCTGTTTTTAGACACTATAAATACGAGACTCAAAAACGAGTTTCAGGTTTGCAAAAATTACATTCTCTATACCATACACTCTGAAGTTGAATTTTCCAAGATATTAGAAGCAGCCAAGGTCAAGCACCAATCATAATTCCATAGAAGACATCATGTAATTCTTACTTTCTTAATCATTCGATTTCTAATTGTTTGATCATGTTTGTAAAATATCAATGATTGTGGGCTAATACCCTTGGGTATTAGCTATGTTAATGAAGATTATAATGTTTGGTTTGTTTTAATCCGGCTTGCTTAATTTATCGTTGTTGTTTAATTATGTTTATCGCCTTATACTTGTTTATGTGCTTGTACATGCGACCTATCATTCAACTGGGTCTAGTGAGACTTAACCAGTAATCTAGATGTCGGGATAGCTCTCCATGTTGTGTTTTGTATGCCCGGACCAATAGGATCACAAATGACACCTTGTCCTTACCCTTTGATTATGAGCTTAGTTGGACCGGAAAGTGACCCAATAATTGTTCAACCAGTATTGTTCTTAATTAATTGGTATTGATTTTGGTGGTGGACTACCGGTGTATAAAACAACATCAAGCAATAAGTGGGTAAAGTCCCGATAGGCTAGGGTATTAACAGGATCACCACTGCTTTAATTCCCTATGATAGATTATAATTAGACTATTTGATGATTTATGCGGATGCGTTAATCGTGACAGGATTGTTCGTATCTAGGTCTTAGGATGAAGAACCGCCTAAGTCTTAAGAATGATATGCCGCCTCGAGATAAGTAGCCATTGCACTAAACTAACAAATCAACATTTAATCGGATTTAACATGGTTAATATAGTTTTCTATTATTTGGCTTGTACCGCTTCTTTATCTTGTGATTATTTGCTTTAGTGTTTATTGTGTTTAGAATTAATCTTTGTCACCACCAAACCTGTGCCAGTCTCTCAGGCTGAACACCCCCCATTTACCACTAGTAAATATGTATAGCATAGGTTTAACAAGTAATTAGACTCATCTAGATAGATTAAAATACTGATAGAATATTAGGTTACTCTCCCTCTTAGTGTTTGACACCCTACTTACCGCGAAGCTACATCTTGACCGGGTACACTGCCCGTTAAAGTGTTGTCTTTAGGTTTGTCGGCTAAATATAAATGTAAAACTTGATAATCACTTAATATACACCACACGACGACACATCAATATTCCAGTCCAACAAGAAATACCTCTTGTTCAGCAAAAGCCATTACTTGATGTACTCGTATCGGTAATTCCTACAATGACAACACCAACACCATCCACAACTTCACCAACAACTAAAGTCTAAGCTACCACAGTAACTGCAACTGATCCATCTCTAACAGTGTTGCAAAGAATTTCTGAACTTGAAAAGAAAGTTGAAGCATTGTCCAAAGTTGATCATTCTGAAGCAATTGAGGAATCTATACAAGCTAATGTACTCAATGAAGTCAGAAATCAAATACCAAAGTTTCTCCCTAAAGCTGTGTCTGAATTTATTGAACCAAGATTGGAAAGAACTGTTCATGGTGTGCTCAAAAAGAACTCTACAAATCCTATCCAGTCTTCCTTCACACAAGCAAATTCTCTCTCTGAGCTAGAGCTAATGAATATACTCTTTGATAAGATGCATAACAGTGGCTCCTTTCTTGATCATGACAAGCATCTAGACCTTTACAAAGCTTTGATGAATTCAATCGGTCTAGATGAAATAATTGAAAAGGGGGACCTTGATCCAGCTAAAGTTCTTAAGCGGAAATGCAATAATGATGATGATCAAGACCCTCCTGCAGACATTAATAAGGAGAAGAAGAAAAGATGTTGAGCCATCAATGAAATCATCTACATCTAAAGAGTCATCCAAAGGTAAAACTCCACCCAAAACATCTAAAACTGGCAAATATGTAAATGCATATGAAACAGTTAAAGAACCTGTTCTAGAGGTGGCAATAGATGTAGAAGAACCTATTTTATATGATGTGGTAAGTGATGCTGATCAACCACAAGATGATACTGATCCAAAGAAAGACAAGTCCACTTGGTTCAAGCAACCTCCTAGACCGGAAACTCCTGATACATAATGGAACAAAGACATAAATGCTAATGATGGACCATAATAGACTTGGTTTAATGATCTGGTGAATGCTGATAAATACCCACTCACCTTTGATGATCTGATGGCTACTCCCATTCACTTCACTAAGTTTTTTATGAACCGTCTCAAGAAAGATAAGATCACCAAAGCAGACTTAGTAGGACCTGTCTACAAGCTTCTTAAAGGAACCTGTAGAAGTAACATTGAACTGGAGTACAACATAGAAAAATGCTATTTAGCTCTGATAGATCAACTTGATTGGTTAAATCCTGAAAATGATGGATGCCCATATGACTTGAGCAAGCCATTACCTTTGCAAGGCTCTCTAGGCCACCTTACCATTCCTGTCGATTTCTTTTTCAACAATGATCTTAAATACTTGAAGACAGGAAACAAGGAAAGGAAATACACTACATCGATTACCAAGATAAAGGCTGCAAGGTATGATTTGGAAGGCATTGAATATATGATTCCAAGGCTTTAGAGTCCAGTCAAAGTGGCTTATGACAGGAATGCTAAACTGGGAATATCTCACTAGGGACCCAAAAGTCAGTTATTCTACAGATCACAAATCAATAGGATATCTCAACATGAAGTCTACTCTACGATGAAGATTCTAAGTGTGATTAGGGTAAAAGTTGATAAACAATTTGGTTATGGTTATTTCGAAGAGATAGTGGTAAGAAGAGCTTATCAGAAAGAATATACGTTCAAAGAAGGTGATTTTCCATGACTACACCTGAATGATATCGAAGATATGCTTCTACTTCATGTTCAGAACAAGCTCTTCAACCTCCCTGGTGATGATATTGTTAATTTGGTAATTTCACTACGCATGTTTACCCGAAGTTTCGTCACTAAGAAAAGGATCAAAGATGTACAACTTGGACTAGAGAGTTATCAGAAAAAGTTCAACATCACCAAGCCACAAAACACATTTGCTGGAATCTCATTCAAAGAGCCGTACACCACTTCATATGATCCAAATGGGGTTTTGTATCTGAACAAGAGACAATGAAAGAGACTGATACGAGCTAATGAGCTTTACAAGTTTTTTAATGAAACGCTCAAGTCTGTTCGTAAGATTCTCCATGAAAGGCTGCTAAACTTTGTGTTGGGATTCAACAAAGACATGCCAAATAGAAAAGGGACAGACAAGGATCAGATTTGGACAGATACTATGGTGAAAAAGATTGACAACCAGCTGCTAGAAAGACAGATCATGCGAAGCTTAGAAGGATTAGTTGGTGGAAGAAAAGTTGAGACTGACTACCGACTATTGCTGCGGACAGTATGACATTGTCATACTCGGTTTTAACCCATGTCAGGTCCAATCTTATATTTTATCTTGTGAATATGTGAATATGTAGTGTAACTTAATATGTATATAGTGTTTGAGTACCAATTTTCAAATTTTTTTCAATAAATTTAAAATCTTTTAAACTATGTACTCAACACCGTATCATACCGTCATTAATTAAGGGGGAGCATTGATAGGTGTAAAATACACATATCCATTTATACCTAAAATAACCCAAATAAACCCAAAACAGACCAAAAATGGCAAAAATATGCTTGTATTTATGTTTTGTGTATGCAGGTATGGATAAGTCAAAAATCACAAGAAAACAATCAAAAGCAAGCAAACACGGACACGAGAATCAAAAGAGTGCAAAGCCGAAGCCCCAAAAGACCAAAGCCTTAGCCAACTTTCATCTACAAGGGCCATTCTTGCAATTTCCAAAAGTTATTTATAACTTGAAAGAATGAAAAAGAAAGACAAGGACCAAAAGTGCAATCCTCCCAAAGTTCAACAGTTTTAACTGTCAAGAAAGGAGCGGGAACCACTTTTACTATTCATCGTCTCTCCCATTTTCACTGCCATGGTAAAACAAGGGGCAAATCAAAATTAGAGGGTGCTTAAGTCAATTCAAGAGGTCTACATCACAAACCCAGGGTCAAATCAGTCTTTATCAAAGGATTCATTAAAGAAGAGCCACATCATCAAGTAAAGAAGCACAAATTGTGATGGGTTTTGTGCTAAACTTACTCACAAAACTAACACAAACGTCACATCAAGGGAATGACACGCTGGCAATCCTCAGGTGTCCACATCTTGATCAAACGGCCACAATTGATGATCAAATGATTGATTAAATGAATGGCAGAGATTGAAGATTGGAGAGCAGGGCTAGAGGTCCTAGAAGCTTCAGCTGGGCACTATAAAAAGACCTCATTCTCACACACACATCATCTAGTTTTT
>BQNB010131867.1:0-18718 GCA_026074375.1 Tanacetum coccineum | reverse complement strand
TTTTTTACAGAGTCTTGGTGCTTGGCTAAGCTTATTGACTGAGAATGCAGTTAACAGCTTCTTTATTGAATGCTAAAGTCATGACCATTTGAAAAAGCTTATGCATAATAACTTATCATACCCTAACCAAACTAAAACTATTAAGTGAAACAAAAAGCAGCTGAAAATGGTTCCTTAATAGATATGTCAATCACAAGAATGCTGAGTAAATGGCAATCACAACAGTAAAAAAACCAGCATAATGTATAAAATGAAGAACAATTTAAGATGACTATAGAATATAAATTTCCATTCCATTTAACCATCCATTACATATTCATTTCAAGTTAATAGAACAATAAAAGATGCTTAGATTGACTGTAAGTTAAAGATTATAACTAAATAAACTTGGGCATACCACACGCCCACATATATACACAACCAGCTCCAACCAGCTTCATCCGCAAAAAACACAAACATATGCACAAAACCCCAAACCCATCACACCTAATGTTATTCACAAAAATCCATTATAGCAGAATGAACTTTTAGCTCCTTAACACCATCAAAATTTTCGTCTGCAAGCTGGGTCAAACGAGACAGCTTAAGCTCCAACCTATCCTTAGTTTTCTTAAAACAATCAATAGCATCCTTCCAAGCATCTTTGTCACTCTTTCTCTCCATCTCATAAATCATTGTACGCACCCTTGTTAGGCTAGCCTTAACATCAACAATCTTATCACGAATCCTTTTCAGACTATCCTTAACATCAGCAATCTTTTTCACAAGATATTTTCCATCCAACTCCTCCTCAGCAATCTGTTGCTCAAAGAAAATCTTCATCACCTTCGGTATCTCTGTCTCACCACTAAGAGCAATGATCTCATCTAAAACGAGAGTGGGTGTGACATTCGAACTGCAACATGATGATGCCATGGATGAATTAAGTGTTTAAATTAAAGTCAAATGGTTTTTTTATCAGTTGTGGTTTTTTGATCAGGGGTGAAGATGATATAGGGTTTTGTTTTGATGACTTTATCGATTGGGGCAAATGAAGCAGATACGAGTATATTTATATATGCATTGAATATCAAATTAGACTCAAACTAATAGTCTGAACTCAATTCATGCAGTGAATATCAAATTAGACTCAAACTAGATAGACTATAAAATCCCATATCTAACCCCTCAAAATTACATAAGTTATCAGAAATGTGTGACCATATGTATCGAATTGTGACTACACTTAAATAATGTGTGACAAAATATGACTCTATGATTTAGACACCTAAATAAATACTTCATGTGACCATATATAACATCTTGAATTTAATCACACAAACACTCAATGTGACTAATATCAAGGTTAATGATAACTGAGTTCACATTTTGCTATAAATAATAGTCACATGAATATTTCACAATGTGACTATTTTGAATGTATTGGTCACATATAATACCCTTATAATGTGGCCATAAACATAATTTAGATACACATTTGTGATATGGTGTGACTATTGTAAAGCCTATAGTCACATGATCATGCTACAATTAAATGTGACTATACACATTAGGTTTTGGCAAGCAAACACACACTAAACTTTAGACACACATATTAACTTACGTGACCATATGTATCGAATTTTGGTTACACTTAATCATGTATGTCTATGGTTTAGTGTGACCATATATGACATTTGGTCACACTGTTCAAGTGTGTGACATATATTTGTCACTTTTAAATGTATATCGTGACTAATGCTTCAAACTTACTTTTCAGTTGTCACACATTTCAAATTCATATGTGGCTAAATATTCAGCAAAAAATAGCAGTCACTTTTAAATAATGTGTGACAAACTTGACTATATGATTTAGCCACATACACAATTACTTCATGTGACCATATATGGATTTTGGTCACACTGTTCAATTGTGTGACATATATTTGTCACATATGTATATATATAGTGTGACTAATGTTTCAAACTTATTTGTATCTGTCACACGTCCCAAATTATAAGTGACTAAATAATCAACAAAAAATTACCAGTTACCTCTAGTCACATAAATATTCAAATGTGTGACAATGAAATTCCGAAATGGTCACACAAAATGAGTTCAAGTGTGGCTGTTTATTTTATTCTGGTACATTTAGTCACATAAATATCTGACTGTGTGGCCGTTCAAAAAACAGCATGTGTGACGAAATCCCAGATTTGTACTAGTGGTATTCTTCTATTTTATTCCATCCTTCTTCTTCAGTAAGGGAGCTAAGGCGGAACTAGGTGAATTGATCGAGCTTCTCGCGGTCGATTCGAGATATGTTGTTGTGAAAGATTTGAACCAGAAGCCATTTATGTATCCCATGGTGAGGTACTTGTTTGATTAAGTCCTGGAAATGAATCCAGGCACTTCTGATAGGTTCGTCGTCCCCTTGTTTGAATCGGAGGATTAAATCTCTAAGGGCCGAGGTACGTCCCACCAGAAAGAAATGGTCAAGGAATCGGGATACGAGCTGATCCCACGTTGTGACTTGAGTGAGTGGCATTATGTCAAGCCATTCAGCTGCTTTCCCTGTGAGGGAGAAGTGGAAGAATCTTAACCTGGATGTGTCCCTTGTTGCTCCGTCAGCTTGTATTTTATCGACGATACTTAAGTACTTTTTAATATGACGGAGAGGGTCCTTGTTTTTTGATCCTTGGAATGTGCATGTGCTTTGAATCAGCCAAATGTCGCGTGAGTCGACAATTCTTCCAGTTTGTTCGGTTGGAAAGATGATTGGATTTTGGAAACCGGAGGAATGAGGACGAGAATGTTCATGTAAGGTTTTAGGAGGTGTTGGCAGTTTGGCTCTAGTGTTGTTGGAGGAAGATGCTTCATCATCAAAGAGGTTTATTATAGCTATAGCAAGGGATTCGTTTTGGTGCGAACGAATGGCTGCTTTCCTAAGCCTTAGGAATTCTCTTTCGGGTTCGTCGAGAGGTTTTGTTAATCTCTTAACTGTGCTACGCGTCATGGTGACAGATTTACAAGACAGATAACACAAAGAAAAGGTAGACTACAAGAAAGTTAATATGCGGGAATTAAATTCTCACTTGAAAAGATTCAAGCAAGTAGAACTAAGCTAAACTATTATCAAAACATAACTATTCCTCAGGCGGTGGTTGGACGTGGAGCCAAAATCTATGCCATATGAGGGACTTTTTGTAGTATGTCCTTTGAAACGAGTCCGATCTTCAGATAGAGATTCTCTATGATGTTGTTGGAACATCAGGATATCATTGTGGATTTTTGCTATCTTTCCCAGTGGAAATAATTGAGCAAGGAATCGGGTAGTAAGATCCTCGCATGTGGTGATGGATACTGCTGGAAACGTTTATCCAATTGCTAGCTTAATCTGAAGGAAAATTGAAATAAACGCATTGCGCATAGTCTTCTCCCTATTGTCACCATCATGGTTAAGTGAGTTTTCACATAATATTTAGGAAAACCTTAGATGTTGGTTTGGATCCTCGGAAACCGAAGTCCATGAATATAGCATCTCGTTTTTTGCACAAACCGGATGGAGTCTGATCAAAGAGTACCACATTGTTTCGATACGGGGAGCTCAATGTATTCCCTGTACCCCTCGTGCTAGTTTGGAGAGTCACTCCCATAGTACGGAAAGTTTTCTCGTCTCCCATTGTGGTTGAAGAGAATGGGTTAGCAACAATTAACACAAAGAAAAGATAGACTACGGGAAAGCTAATATGCGAAAATTAAATCTCCCTTAAAAGGATTCAAGTTTTTTCGTTGTTGAAACTTGCATGAGAAATCACATGTGATTAAACACTAATAAAATCACATGTGATATTAGTGTTAAATCACTGATGTACGGTCGTCGTAGTACTTCTACACGAAGTTTTACAACTCCCTAGGCAGAGCACCTAATCGTTGTAGTAGTAGTATAGGCAAGACTCGGGGGGTTGTTATCGTTCACTCGAGGAATATGTTGGGAAGGCTTGATCACGGTCTAACAGAGTTCTAAGGGTTGAGGGAAGATTATTTTTGTATTTTTATGTTTTATAAAAGCAGATAAAATCATATATTGGAAAGATTGGTTTGGTTTTAGCTATTTAAACTAAATAACGACTACGCTGCGGGTGATAACAATAAGATAAAAGGCTGTGTTTATTTAATCATGTATTACTCCCTAGATTGCTTCTCCTAGTGTTGTTGCCTTGTCACACTTGTGATGATCTATGTAATTATTTCCTAAGTCATGAACGAATTACACGAACCCGCCGTCAACTTAGTATTCCGCTAGAGCAACGCACACGTAAGGTAGTATGAAGACTATTACATGGACCCTAGGAGTACACTAAGTGCATATGAAATATATTAAAAGTGGATCAACCATATTAGGGGGCAAGGTAGTATGAAGACTGTTACCCGATGGTATCCTTTCTATACAATCACGTTTTCCTAGACATATCAACAACGATTATAGACAGAAAGCTAGTTTTCTAAGACCTAACGTGCACATCCATCACAAAAAGCAACACCACTAAGATCTACATTCTATGTTTCATACAATCATAAATAAACACAATAGGAGGTTTAGCCAAGCATGTTATAGACAAAGCAAGAACATAGATAAATCAAATAACACATAGACATATTGAATGATTAAATAAACCTTACTTGATTAAAACATAAGTTGGAGGAAGTACAATAGGGTTTTTAGGCCCTAAAATCGTCCCTAACAGCTGCTAAACAAACTAGGGTTCGTACCCTCTTTTTATTCTAAAGTTACACACTCAAAACCCTAAATTTGGGTTTGTATATATAGGAAAATCGTTGTGACGGCGTCGCGTTTTAGTCGTGACGCCATCATGATAGAGAATATTCTAGATAATGGGCTGGGTCGTGTACTCTGACGCCGTCGTGGAATCATGTGACGCTGTCTTGGTCTTCGTTGTGACGGCGTCACGTTGTATCTGTGACGCCGTCTCCAGTCACTGTAGATAAATTCTTGAGTGGCGTTGGTGTAGGTCTATAGTCTTGTCCGTTTCTTCTTCAAATGAGCCCAAGTCACGTGTAATTCATCCAAATTCCTTCCAAATGAGAAATACCTGAAAAGGAACGATTAAGTACCTATTTTGGGCATAAATGCATGATTTTGGGGGTTAAACGGCCCCGAAAAAGTGTATAAAAATAACACATCATCAATCACATATGATATTACTGATAAATCACATATGCTATAATCATATATGATATTAGTGTTAAATCATATATGATATGTAATTCAAATGCAATCATATGTAATTTGATGTTAGTGTTAAATCACATGTGATTTTATACGAATATTAAAATTAGTGTTTTATCACATATGATATTTTAATGCAAGTTTTAACAACGAAAAAAGAACGTAAAAAAGGGGAAAATTTTGTTGAAAGTATATCAAAGTAGATATCTATATAAAGATAATTAAATGCTCGTCGTAATGATATATATTTTTCGCTTAACGATTAACGCTTTAAGAGATATTTGAGTTTTAAATAATATGTGAAATAATTAAATGCTTTTAATCTTAGCGATTTCTTTTTAGATGGATAATGAATATAAGTCCCTTGATGTCTAAGCAATATTTGGTATCCAATATAACTCTCCTCAAATAAAAGCGCCAATGAAACACAGTTTTTTCCTGCAACTTGAACTGCATGACTCTTCGTAAGGCTGCCTACTATTGTTCTAGGGTCCCGACCTTACTTTCTCCGCGCCACAACACTTTCTCTTATCCGGCGACCTACATGCGCCATCGACCATTTTGCCACTATGAGACGACCTTACATATCAAATATTTTTTTTTAAAAAAATAATAAAAATTATATTATTTAATTTTCTCTTTTTTTAACATCAAATTTAAATTTCAGTTAATAATAAAAAACATACATAAAATTTCATTAATAATAAAAACATTACATACTAAATTAAAAAGACAATACAAAATTATTAAGAAATAACATAAACACAGACAATAAAATTAAAAATGTATATTAATCCCAGATAACATAAAACAAAAAATTAAGTTATATCGCTCCTTGTATTCCATCTTCATCTCGAGCAAGCTTCTCATCATAGTAATTGGGGCAAACACGCACGGGTCGATTAGTGAATTATAGATAAAGAATTCTCTTGTCACACCCGTATTCGTACTTCTTCCACCCTCTCTCCTTTTGGGGGCTAAATATTCAAGCGTCGATGCTAAATTTCCTAAGTTTCCTCTCTTTCCGCTGTGGGCAATTTTCATCGGCCTTCTGCCTCCCGGATACCTCAAATCCCAATCTTGAACTTCTATAAAGGACAGTTTGATTTGCTCGTCCCTTCTTTCCCTATTTTTTTGTTTCATGTTGTAGAACTGTTCGGCTAAACCCCAAATCAACAAAAAATGAGAAGATCCCATCACGAAAAAGAGGAACCGTGCTTTCCTTCTTGGCCTTGCTCGGTCACGACCATTGTCGGATTCTTGAGTCACTTCCCACAGCCTGATCCGCTTCGTCGTTCAAATTAAACCACTATGAAGCTGACTCCCAAAGGTGGTTTCAGAAGTCTTGGACTTTTTTCGCCCCTGAGTTTGTAAAATAAGGCATCTCAACGTCTTTCTTGCCAACCTGGGTGTGATCTTTCAATATAATAACAATGCTCCAACGTAAAATCACCCATGTAAATCATTTGTATTCTTCTGCAACAACTTATATGGTCACATCGAGGTCATTTGTACCACATTCGTGATATCGCTTCAATAGTTTTTTGATGATGGCGCAAAAGAGCCACCAATTCTAGGGCGAATCCTATTTTTCCATTTGCTAACGATCTAGTCATAAACCTCTTGATGAACCATTTCCTTTTACAAAGAACCAAATAACAGGCTTCCCAAAATTCCTTTAGCCTTCATACTGTTTCTTGAAATATTATTTTCTGAAACTTCGCACCAACCTTGGGCACGACACAATCTCTCCTCCCACTGCCATACTTTGCTCCTCCTTGACCTCCTTGCTTCATACCTCCTTGACCTCCTTGGGCTCAATCCTTCTTGGCCTTTGTGCACGTCTCGGGGGCTTCTTAGGTTTGACGGGTGATCCTCTCGACAGGAGAGTCGTGTTCGTCGTCGTGAATGGAAATGAACAAGAGCTGAACTGTGGCGCCGAACGCGCTGAACTGTGACCCGAACCATGACCCATAGAATAATCATAGCTATAGTTATAGTCTTGACTAAAAATTAACTCCTCAAAATTCATATCAAGATTGGTAGGATTAATTGGGGAATAAGGTTGATTTGGTTGGGAAGACGTTGATGATTCCATAGTAGGACGATACAACCCGGTTGGTGAGTTGTGAAAAGCATTTGGGTTGTTATACGGAGGATTGAATGGACGATTTTGATAAAAGATGTTATTATTTTATGGTGGGTGTGGCAATTGTGAAGTGTATTCAAAACCAAGAGATCGGAAACGAAAGGGTGGTGAAACACCGGATAATTGAAAATTCGGATCCGGTGTTAAATGCGGAGCACTTGGTTGAAGTCGGGAATTTGGAGTTTTTGATTTGGGAGTTTTCTTCTTGCTAAACATTGTGATTTTTTTAATTGAGAGAGGTATTTTGAATTGTTGTTTGAATTTGTGACGGAAATGATTAAATGAGTGGGTATTTATAGTGTTAAATTATTTACATTTTAAAAATCAAAAAGTTTTTTTTATATAAAATCGAAAATAGGTCAGATTTTTTCAACTTTTTATTCGGTCGATCGTTGTCGTCTGGACGAATACTTTTACTCTCGGTTTTCGGCGACCGACTAACCACTACGGTGGCGACCGACGGCGACCGAGGTCGACCGAACCGTAGTGGGAAGCCTAAGACCCGGTGCGCTTAAGAGTTAAGACTCTGTAATTATAAAAGAATTGAAATAACTACGAAAATTTAAAAATTGATACTATAAATTGTTGGCATGAAATTGAAACAGTTTCACATAAGTTTTTATACACGCTAAAACACCCGAGTAAAACTATCTGTTTATGACTTTATTCAATATTTATTGAAAAGAGGTGAGATCAATGAAGAACATAATCAACTCAAAGAACAAAAAAGGAGATATTGGCCATTGATCTCATTTCAATCTAATGGTAAGTAACCCTCCTTCCAATCATATATAAACTCAAAATATCTCTTCTATCCTTCATTTAGTACATCACTTTCTCTCTCTTAAAAAACACACACATCTCTCACCCACCAAAACCCACTCGCCGGAATCACAACAACCATCGCCAGAAACACAAAAAACCTCACCGGAAAAATGTAACAACCATCGTCGCTTCATTCTAGCACCGTAAATCACCGGAATAACAACAAAAATCGCCGAAAACCCAACAACCTCGCCGGGACCATCATAAACTTCGCCGGAACCACCATAAACTTTGCCAGAAAAACGTTAATGTACCTGAAAATCACACAATCACTGTTAAAATGGATGAAAATCAGTTAAATGATGTTATTAAAGTCGTTAAACAAATCGATCTAAACAAACATGTAGTTGAATCTGATAATGAGCTTGAATAAGATACTTGAAGATCCAGATGTTGTTACAGGTAAAATTACATGTGATTTTTTAGGTTTTGATTTTTGTTTCTTATATTTTAAGTTTTGATTCTGCCTGGAAGTGTTTTTAAGAATAAATTCAAATCACATCTGATTCTAGTGTTGTATTGTTTTGTGATGAAACAAATCACAATCACATGTGATTCTAGTGTGTTGTAATGGCTTGTTATAAGAAAATTAGAATAGATTGAAACAAACAAGATTTGGTTTTCATTTAAGGAGTGAATCACATGTGATTTCGGTGAATCACATGTGATTCTGGTGATCACATGTGATTCTGGTTAATCACATTTGATTCTAGTGTTCTCTTTTGGTTGTTATAGATTGAAACAAATTAGCATAGGTTAAATCACATGTGATTTATTTGTTATATTATCATGAATATCATGTGATTATGTTTTTTTGATATACATGATGTATGAAAACACCAAGAGAAACTTTATATGAGCATAATGAAACACCTGGTGTATCAAATATATTGGGAGCCTCATATAGAAGGAATTCTTATACCAGTTGAGGGGACGTAATTTGATACATTAGATGAAGCTATTGATATGTATACAAAATACACTAAAATGAGAGGGTTTGAAGTTAAAAAGTCAGGGTAAAGAAAAACAAAATCAGGAGTTCTAAAACACAAGTACATCATGTGTAACAAAGAGGGAACTCCAAAAGGTTTTAGTGTCGACACTATAGATCCTCAACATAGTGACAAACAACAAAAGAAATACAATGAATCACATGTGATTCCTTCTCAATCACATGTGATTCAGACCTGATCACATGTGATTCATGGTTATAGATACATCACATTCTGATTTTATAATCCACTGATATATTATATAGGTACAACATGGTGTTTGTTCCATTTACTTGTGCCGATAATCACAGATGTTGTGTCACACATGGTTCGGGAATGCTTTTACATCAAGATCTGAAATAGTACACGTGGCTGCTAAAGGCATTCAAGAACCAACCATGATTGTAACAGATTAAGATCGCTTTCTGGTAGACGATTCTTTATTCTTGTTGAACAAAAATGAAGTGAAGTTGGGTGCTTTGTAGAAAAGTTGAAAATAATCAAGGATGAAGGTAAGGCTGATGTGTCGAATCCTCCTTCGAGAAATACAGGAGACGTCGAATCCTACTTTTTAGTTTATGAATTCTTTTTACTTGATGTTTCAATAATTTTTAGATTGATTTTTGAATACTTTTAAGTTTATGAATTCTTTTTACTTTAATATACTGATAACAATAATATTTGATAGTGTGTTATTTTCTTAATAAAAAATGCTTGTTGGTTGCTTGATTAAATGTTGTGTATAAAAATGACTTGTAATTCATCAAAATCACATGTAATTCATCTAGAATCCCATGTGATTCCTGTAAAATCACATGTAATTAATCTAGAATCCCATGTGATTCTTCTGCAATCACATGTGATTCCTCCAAAAATCACATTTTGACTTGTTTGTTAGTTTAGCATTTACAAAAAGATAGATTTCAAAGACTAATAAACTCATAACTACTGCCCATTACATAAGCTACTGTTTTACCATCGACAAACTGAGCTACCATAAATTGTACTAACATATACCGAAACTACAGTACCATTCACAAAACACAAAATAAAATAAATCACGTCAACATCAACATCTGACACAACATCCGACGCATTTAACACCCGTCTTATCAGCCACATTATCAGAAACAACATCAACACCATGCTTATCAGCCACAGCCGGCGCATTTAACTTCGAAAGCTCAGTCCGACGCGTTCTCTTCTTACTAACAACATTCGACAACTTTATATTTGAAACAACCTGCTCCAAAACAACATCTGACACAACATGCTTCGCAACATCATTCACAACATTCTTCATAACATCCGACTCCTTATCTTTAAAAACATCATCCAGCACTGTATCCTCCACAACATCCGAAAACAACTCATTTGCAACAACCTGCTCCAAAACAACATCCGGCAAAAAATCCTTCGCAACATCGTTTACAACATCCGACTCTTTATCTTTGTTAAATAAATTATCCTGCACCTTGTCTTTAACAATAAACGACTCCTTATCCTTCACAACATCGGACTCCTTATCTTTAACGGGAACAACATGACCAATGATAGGATTGAACCTAGACATCGGCTTTGGGTTAAAAACTTGACGACCAGCTTTAGAAGCTCTATCGATAACCATATCACTTGTAACCCACTTCCTATGAGAACCTCTGCCGGTAACCTTAGAACTTCTACCAGAAACCTTAGAACCTCTACCGGCAACCTTAGAACCTCTACCAGTACCCATAGCTTTAGGAGCACCTAAAATAAAAACAAAAAAATCAATACACATTTACTGTATGGATGGCTGCTTATATTCAAAATAACACTAACAAAATCAAATAAAACAAATCACATGTAATTCATGAATCACATGTGATTCATCATAATAAGCAAAAAAAAAACATAAAAGCACCATTTACTGTCATTTCATCAAACACATGGTGTGCATCAAACAATCATAACAACAACAAGGATAAGCACAACTACAACAACCTACTAAAATAAGCAACAATAAGCATCAAAAGTAAAACCAAAAAAACTAAATAAGCAACATCCTTACTGCTATATATCCAAATAAGCAACCAAAATACCAAACACAAAAAAAAAAAAATACGCCACATCTATAAATTATACTAAATAAACAACAAAAATAAAAAAAACTAAATAAAGCAGTAATGTTATGAGTATTAAGCTAGGATTTGCACCGGAAAATAACTGAGTTAAATAATGGAACGTATACCTTATATCAACAGGTTGATTTTGATCGGAAGAAAGTAAGGACCAACGAAGGCGATTTGCTCGTAAGATCATCTTTAGATAGGCTTATTCCATCTCGTAGATCCATTTTATATCGTCAGTTATGATAAATTTGATTAAAAAGAGGTTAGGGTTTGATTAGGGGTTGATTTGGAGTGTGTATGTGTGTTTTTAAAGAGTGATATTGAGAAATGAAAGAGACATAATCGAACCATGTGTTTCGTGTGTTAGTGTGGAGTGGAAAATTACGAAAATCGCCTTAGTTTATATCTCAGCCGTACGATTGGAATTAGAAATCAACGGGACCAGATCGATGGCTTTTTACTTTTTTTAGTGCATGGTCCTTGTAAGGAAACTTTGTCTTATTGAAAAAATATCCAAAAGCTTGTAACACAGCTTTGGGACCAACATGGGGGGGATTTGACTTTTATGACACACCATTCTTACACTTTTTACTAAAAATAATAATAATCGAAACAAAAACAATAATGAATATTTGTGACTTTAAACTAGTGTGACTATTCGATTCGATACCTTGCTTGAGATTCATAAAACCCACCCAGACATGACATAATAAAAAACCAATAAAACAAAACAGTTGGGTTAGTTATTATCATCATCATCTAAAAACAGGTCTATGGATATCCAGAAGAGGAGAATACAGTTAATTGTTTTCATTATTGGTGTTATTATCCTCAGTTTCACAGGTATTACTACTAATCACCCACTTACATTTTTGTTAATATTTGGGGGTCGAAAACGGTTACATAGTTACCCGCTGCGTACATATGAGTTAAAAATACTCGCCCTCTCCGTTTACGGTTTTATAGTTTAGTAATTAGTATCTATAAGTAGGAAGTAGGAGGAACCTGTAAATAAAAAAACGATATCAAGATTTTATATTAAAGTCATCAACTTGATACTGCTTTTGTTATCAGTTTTTGGTCTGGGTATTTTGCGTTGTGGGTTTTCTGTTATAAGATAAGTTATAGGTGTTCATTTAGTTTTAGACGTAAGTAAATGTTTAGGAAGATATATTGAGAAAATAAGATAAATGGATGGGAGTGTATTGAAAAATGGTGAGTGACGAATACACTAAAATGCGTTTAGAAAACGTGTAACATGGGTGAGTAAACGGATGAGGTTTTCCTTAGTTCGGGTTACCCGGAAAGGGTAAGTCGTTAACTGAGATGTCTGTGTATACCCTTGACCGTTTCCGACCCTTTCCTTAGACCTCTTGTGAGGACATCATATGCCTAACCACTAGGTCACTTGGTGGTGGTTTTGCATTTGAGAAGTTACTTTGGTTGAACAAAAAAGTTGAAGATTTGTGGGTATTATAGACAAGGCTAAGGTTATTGCTTCTTTTAGTGTTTGGGGATCCTTAGGTGTGAGGTTAAGTTAGTTATAGATGGGAAAAATAAATGGGAGTTTGTTCGTTGATCCGGCGGTTTGCCAATTACTTTGTTTCGTAAAAAAAAATTGGTACTAACAATTTGTTGTCTGAGTTTTTACGCTTGCACTATTGTAGATCGTCTTGCTTAAACTGTTTATTCTATATTGCATCAACTCCTGTTTGGTTAATGGTTCTTTTGTTGAACGTATTTTAGACTAGTTGGAATTAACTGTTTTGAGGTTAATTTGTGTTTGGCTTGGTTATATTGCCGGTCCCTTTTTTTTAGGGTTAATCGCTTGAAAATGTATCATACTAGTCACTTTTTGTTATTGTGTGTACTGAACTTTTTTTTTCTTATTGTGTGTATTTTGTGAGCATTTTACCCTTTTTTCAAATTTCAAAGGGTAAAATGGTCATTTTACATGACAGAATAGTCACAAAATACACACAATGATCGAAATATGAAAGTTCAGTACACACAATAACAAAAAGTGGCAAGTATATACAATAGATCTTGACCCCTTTGGTCCACCTAAGGTGAAATGGTGAATAAGTGCTTTAGTTTTAAAGTTTCTAGTTTTACAAATGTGTCTCGATACGTTAAGGGTGGAAGGGAACCTCAAGACTGTCAGCTGTGACAGACTGCAGCTAACTGACTTTGAGCTAGGGATCATAATGGGACAAAATATTTCCCTCAAACTCCAAAGTGCTAATTCCGAAGGAATAATTAATTAAGGAGGCAGACAAATAGTTGAGTCATTTTCTAATCATTAGAAAAAAGGAACTAAAAATCTAGTCTTTGAGTTTCTTCCATGCTTCTGAATTTGGAAAGTGAATTGCTAATTGGATGTTATATCTTCTCTTTGGTTCAAACTTGGGATAAGTGTCTGTTGACCTTCTACTCTAATGGTGGGTTCAAACTCGGTGGATTATTCGGCCAATATGTCGGAAACCATGGTTACCAAAAAAAAAAAAGACCTTCTACAGTTCTACTCTAATGATATTTGTGTATGAACCCCTTATGTTAATTTGTTATTCAAATGCATCTATGTGATTGGTATTGGACTTAGTGTAGTATGCTACGATATGGGGAACTGTCGATTTTAGCATCCATAACATACTGCTAAAGCTGCTATTGTCGTCACATGAATCTGATCCTTGTTGTCACATAATTTATAGTTAGTAGCTAAATTTGGGAAAATTGCCTGGTAGTAAATAAAATTCTCTAGGTTCTAAGTACATCAACTGTGACTGTAGTGTGGCAGTGTCTTGATCTATATTAAGCAGAATATTATTTATTTAAAGTCCTGTTTTGATATAACTTATGATATTTGATTGGCTATAATTTTTTTGATATATAGTTGTGAGGTAACTGAGCAAGTATCAAGAGAAGCGTCCGTTAGTTTAGTAGTTCATTACTCCCTCTGTCTAATATCAACTAATATCAGGTGTCCACCTTGACTTTGGATAGTGGAAGGGTCAAAACTCAAATCACTAGTTTACGACTTCAAAACTTATGAGTTTATTCCATTCTGATAAATGTGATCATATTAAAATATAGAGTTAGGACCACAAATAGGAAAAGTGTCTTTATGATGCAAATTATTCATAAATTATTGAACTTGAAAACTAAAGTTTGACATTTGAAAGTCAAAGTACTCAACAGTTTTGTCAGTATAAACAGCCGAACTCATAGAGGCTGTAATTATGTAGAAAGTCCTATGCTGCTAAATAGATCATAAAGCTATTATGTATTCATATTTTACTTGCGAAATTTCCTGTGTTTCAAGGTCGACACTTCTAATTTTTCATCGTTGTTCACTATCACGCATCAGACATTAGGGTCACTTGGTACCTCAATACGTCACACCTACAGTTTCCTATCGTTCAAAATTTGGCTTTCGCAAATGTAATAGCTAATACCAATTAAAACTTATATATTGATACTGATGGGTTGGATGATATTTTTCTAGTAGCATTTATTAGATGTGGATAATCGGGCTGGGTTGCGCGGGCGGCTTGCATAGCAGTCAAAATGGGTTGGGTCCAGCCAAAATTTTTGTGCTGAAGTTTTTACAAGGTTAATGAATAATTTACAGAACTATACTACTTCTATAATAACATACTCGTAGTTTTTTCAATACAATAATTTAGGTTTTGGCATCAAAACTTCAATTTTGGCAACTTTCGACCCGTTTGGCTCATTTAAGCTTTAGCTAATATCTTGAATTTCACTTGTTTGACATGTTATACATGAAACATAATCTGATTCGACCCATTCCTAGGTAACTGGGTCAAAATATCCTTGCCACATCTAACATGTATCTTGAAACTTCATTCCTGACAAATATCATATATTTCTTTTTTCATAGCTGAAAAATGTAGACTACTAGTTGGAGAAACCGGTTCATCCCAGAGTGGTAAATTCACCATCTTCAACTGTTTAGACGGGGGTTCAGGAACATTAGCATGTGTGGTTAAAGAAGGCGTGAAGTTATATACTTACAACATTAGATCACTCCATGTTGAGGTAGCAAGAAATAAAGCGATAGAAGCATCAATAGCCGATGCAATTTCACAAGGGCTAGAAGCCCAAGCTGCTGCCAAACAAGCCCAAAAAGATGGAGCCAAAGCTGCTAAAGAAGCAACACGAAAAGCCAAACGAATTATAGGCCCTATTATTTCTTCCGGGTGGGATTTCTTTGAAGCTATTTATTATGGAGGAACGGTTACCGAAGGGTTCCTAAGGGGCACAGGAACATTGTTCGGAACCTATTTTATAGGATACTTGGGGGAAGAAAGATTTGGTAGATTCGGGTATTTGGTTGGAAGTGAATTGGGGAGTTGGGCTGGAGGTAGGATTGGGCTAATGGTGTATGATATCGTCAATGGTGTTCATTTCTTGCTTACTGGTCAAACGGAGGAAAATGTAGGAGAGAAGGTTGACTTTTCTCAGTTTGACCAAACCGAGGAAACTGTAGGAGATCGAAGTGAATATGGGGCTTCTTTACTTAAAAGTGTTATGGGGTATGTTGGTTCATATATTTCTGAAACTTCCAAAGATGTTAACTCTGAAGTCGTAGGAGAACAAAATGATATTGGGGGATCTTTTCTCGAAAGTGTTATGGGTTACGTTGGTTCATACATATCTGAAGCTTCCAAAGATGTTAACTCCGAAGTTGTTGACGAGGCTGACACTTACGAACCTCCAGTTTATGAGAGCTCTGAATCTAATGAAGAGGCGGATGTTTACGAGTCTCCAGATTATGAGAGCTTCGAGTCTAATGAAGAACTTTGATGAGGTGAAAGCACTTTGTAGTTCCATTATTATTTGAAATACTTGCACTTTGTGTAGTAAATGTAGATTGAGTTACTGAATTCCATGGATGTAAAGCTGGATTTAAAGATAGAAACCCTGAGATGGTGATTGGTGGGCATTATAGCATTTCATATGGCTTAATTTGATCTTATGTTATGGTGTATTTGGTACAAAAACTTGCGCTAGATTCTTTTTAGGCGTGACATGTTCATCGCGATATCATTTTGCAATACAACTCCCCTCAATAAAAAAAAAGGCTAACAAGCCATACAAGTAATCCTTTTCGTCACAAAGAACCTCTCTATTCAAAGAGGGAAGCTGTGCCCAAAATTTCTCTTCAATGCACTATGCGGGACTAAAACTGATTATAAGGGGGCATTTGGTTGAAATGGAGGAATGGAAAAAGGAAAGATAATGGTAATGCAAAAGAATGCAATGGCTATTCCATTAGATATAATGTTGCTTGGTAATGTTCATTAATAAAAGCTTACTTTTCATGTGACATCTAACTTGGTATAGGTTCTTATTGAAAACATTAACGGAACAAACAAGATAATCAATAGTGTATGATGTTGTATCAAACTACGTTCGTTACTAACTGAAAATTTCATATTCCAATATGATGATTGTAACAAATCTATGATATAAACAAAGTGAAAAAAAATAATGAAAAAAACAAATAATACATTTACTTCAGACGCTCATAAACTATGGCAATCAAGATTACTATAACATTTATGAACATGGATTTGTTGTTAATATGTATCGATAGTCAAAAGAAGAAAAAGAGAGACAAAAAACAGATAAAAAGAGAATAGAGTGTGACGGTTAAAAAAGAATTAGCAGTTAAAAGGAAAAAATCAATGTTAAATTTTCATACCCCTCAAATTGTTGAGGAATGATGCATTACTTAGTATAGGGTAATGGGTAATTCCATTATATCTAACTAACCATTACTTTTGATTACTTTTCTCATTACTCAGTACCTATAAACTTCAACCAAGCATGCCCTAAGTTTTATGACTTGACTTTTGTTTCAAAGATGAATACCACAAATTTTGCTAACTCAATAATTCAACAAATACGATTTATGGACAACTTTTTTAATATATGTTATCTTTGGAAATTACGTATTTGTTCTTCACTTTAAAAAGAACCATGGCTGACTTGTATAGGAAAATTGCATATTTTTCATGTTGTATGTTCCTCCAGTATATTTTCTTTAAACAAACATCTCATAAAACGCTGTCAAGATCGCAAGTAAACTCGTAAGATCGTACGATCTTACGTGTTTATTAGTTAAGATCGTGTAAGATCGGCATAGGATCGCATATGGAGTGGGATCGTATGTAAGATCGTGGGATCACACGTAAACTCGTAAGATCGTCACGCGATCCGAGTTCACCTATTTCTATTTTTTTTTCATTTTTTCTATCTTTTGAGTCTATCTCACTTGCTTAGGCCCAAAAACAAATGAGTTTTACTAATGTCTAATAAGTTAACTATTGACGTTTTACTTTCTAGATCTGATTATAGTTTATACCTACAGGTGTTTGTTTCTGCTTATATGTGGGTTTATGACCTTATTTGATTTCGGCTTATATTTCATAAGTCTCAATTTTCTAGCTTATTTCGAGACTTATGGGTTTATGTTAGTTTATCATATCGTAATAAACTTATATAAGCCCACAAGTCTCAAAACAAACGGAAAAATTGAAGCTTATGAAATATAAGCCGAAATCAAAATAATCCGAAAAATTGTGTTTTACTTTTACATTGGTGTTTCAAATTTGATCTTTGACATATTTAAGAGGATATTATATGAATTTATCTTTAATGTTGTGTAGAAATGAAAACAGTTTGACTCGTTTATCTTATGTTTACAAAACATGACAAATTGGTAAGATCTTACGATCTCGATCCGATCTTACGATCACGATCTTGCAAGGACAAAAACGATCTCGCGATCTTGACAGCCTTTGATTTATATTACTTACGCATATACAGCATTATTTTATGATTTGAGAATGAATAGTGATTCTTTAAATATAAAAAATTCTTTTTTTTTGGTGCACTCAATTCTTCAAATATGAAAAAATATGTGGTTTGAATACCACTTTTATTGGAAGTGACGTTAGTGACATCGAATACGAATAAATGTTGAGTAAGGATTGTGTAATTTTCATCTAAATCAAATGTAGTTGTGTAAAAATGTATAATACATATCTGTATTAGTTTACCTTCCATACAATTATTTCAATGATCTAAACTAATAAATCCCCTTTTTTTAACTGTGACAGTTATTAGTTAACAGCATGGTTCAGACATAGAATGAATCATCAGGCTTAGATTTTCCAATCATTTTCTAATTTTATTATCGAATAAAGGTTGTCTTGGGGGTAATCCTAACTCAGAATTTACTTTGGACCTGATATATGACATATATCAAATATTGCACTTCAATAATGTTAACTTGTTTTTTTTTGCGAATTACAAAATGTTGGGATCAAACTAAGGATCACAAAAGCTCTCTATTTCCCGGTCTCATAAAAACGTTTC
>BQNB010131866.1:1747-18718 GCA_026074375.1 Tanacetum coccineum | reverse complement strand
CTCTTGAATCCCTGATTCAAAATGTTCAAAAAGAAGCTAAAAATCAACGTAGCTTGAATAATGAACTAAAAAAGCAAAACGTATTGCTACAAAAGGAACTTGAGACATGTAAGGAACGGGTTAAAACATTAGAAAAACAACCAGTTAAATCTTTAAATTACAAAGAAGCATGTGAAGATTTGGAACGAGAAATACGCGTTGACAAAGACAAAATCGATAATCTTATTAAAGAAAAAGATAAGATTCAAGATGAATTTTTTCAACTCGAAAATGCAACTGTCAGAATACGACATGAAACTGAGTTATCCAAAAAGGCTTTTAAAGAACGAGAAAACAAATATCTTGAAGAGATTGTGGATCTTGAAGATAAACTCAATTCTCATGATCGGATTATGTACAAAATGGGACAATCGATTCAAACAATCCATATGCTTAGGAAAAAACCAAACAAGGTTTATGACCCTTTCTTAAAAGCTAGGTCGGGTTATCAAAATTCGGAACGTCTCAAGAAAGCCATTAAAGCACAACCTAAAATGTATGATGGTGAAAGACTTCAAAGCACTAAATTAATAATTGATTAACATGATTCTGAGGAAACTCTTGATGATGCGGAAGAAAGTCGATTAAAAATGAAAGATAAAATGAGTCAATTAAACTATGAAAAATTAAATGCTCTTTATGAAACATTTGTTCCTCAAACGGAAATTCCTATTGAACAAACATATCTTTCAACTCCTTCTACTTCTAATATACCTTATGAGTCGAACAAAGAGATGTCAGATTTACCTGTGAAAAAGATGCCTAATGAATCTAAATGCTAAAACTATTTGTAAAATTTGACAAGTCTATTTGTGATTTGCAAACAAAAATTGATCAAACTCTTCTAAAAGATAGAAGTAAAGCGCTTATATTTGATGACCAAAATATGTTAAGACAATTTTACAAAACTAGGGTAATTCTGATGTCTATCTCATTAAAAAGATGCTCAAACGAAATCAAATAAGAAATTATAGAAGAAGTATAGGAGATGTTAGATATTTTTGAGTCAATGGAAAAGAAAGTTGAGAATCAATCTCAAAAAGATAAAAAAAATTTAAAATGAAATTGATCGACTTTTGGAAACTTCTTTGTGACACCCGTGATTTGAGCATGTTAGTCATACCTTTAGAGTTGGCTAAGTGTCTATACGTGTTATATGTGTGTTCTATGTGGCTTTATTTGTGTGCATGATTATCATTCTTGGGTGCGTGTTCATCTCATTTTAGAATGGGTTTAAGATATTGAGGAGGTTTTATTTCCATTTGTTCATAGTTAGTGACAATAAATGATGAGTGTTTCATCATTGCTACTCCAATCTGTGAATTCTCACACATTTGAACCGGAGTTTATAGAAAGTATCCATAAAAAAGGAAAATAGGTTTATGAAATATTGAGAATTAGTCATGACTTTCCATAAAATAGAAAGGTATTTTTGGAAATGAAAGTTTTATAAATTAGAAATTTAGGTTATTTAGTTTTTCATGCAAACGGTTTACACATTTTACAACTATCTCTTTTTTGTAGGAAATTAAAGGTAATGTAAATTATAAGTAGCAGTGATTAATAATACTCTCTGCTAGCGCGCGCGCTGCGAGCGAGAGTAAGTACAATAGTAAAATAAGATGAATATTTGATGGGGTTGCCGTATTGCATAGGAGAAAAAGAAAAAATAAGATTTTTTATAACTAAACTAAAGTTTGGGGGTCAGGGCTAGGATTTGTAAACCATTAACTCTAATATAAACCTAAACCCAATTTTAATCCCTTTCCTTCTCCCCCTGTGTAAGATCTCGCACCCTCCCCCCTAAAGAACAAGAGAAACAAAATTTTTATCAAGAGCTTAGCCAAGATAATTGTGTTTATGATCTAGTAATCAAGTAAAGGTTTCTAACCTAGGGTGAATTCTCATTTAATGTAACAATAAATGTGATGGATCATAGGGTTTCTAAGATTTCTAAAATTAATTGATCTATGATCTCCAATGCTCTTCAGGGATAAGCTTGGGGGCATTTCCATACAATTGGTAGGGTAGATGCGCTTCTAATTCAGGATTTAGGTTTTGCGGATGTTTTAAGTCGTGTTAAATTAATGATATCTTTGAGATAGAAACGTTTTTGATGTTTCTGTGACCTAAATTTAAATCAAGAGTCTAATTTCAAAAAGTCTAGCCATCAAACATTTGAGTTCAGGGAATTAGTCAAATGTCTTTTTAAAAAAAAGTGTCAAAACAATAAATTCGGTCAGATTTAGGTCAAAATTATTAAAACCCCTACGTAAAATTCAAAGTAAGGTAGCCAAAACACAAAGTTAAGTTCTCTATATGTCTATTAACTTTCCCTCAAAGTTTTTAGCTTCTGATTAATTGTCTAAGTTGTGTTAGTAACGGTCAAATATTTAGTGCGCTTCAATCCGAAATGGATAATTTAAAAAAAAGTTGGAATTTATTTAGGCATGTATATGGGAATAACTTAGTGAAAAACATAGAGGTAGATAGTACACTCATGAAATGTATAGAGTTTTATTGGAATTTATAAAGTTAAACTATGCGTTTGTGAAAAATTTGAAAGTGTCACTAAATTAAATACAGTTTTTGGTAAAATGTTGTTTAAATAGACTTATGAGTAATGTGAAAGTGTTAAAGTTAGGCATAGGTGTCGGGGTAACCCATAGATGTACACCCTTTAGACTGTCACATCATATGATTGTTACATGTACGTAAGCATTTGGCTTAGTCTCGTTAACACATTTATATGTATTTAGTTTTATGCTAGAATTTTGGGAAGCTGCTTGAGGCAACAGTGATATTTCATAAACCCCCCTCCTTTTTACATTGTTTTTAAATTGGGATGGAAATGATGCAAATGGTTTTGAAATATTTTAATTGCTGTGATTATGTGTTTTAATTGAGTGTGGACATTGTATGAGTATTATATGACTTTGAAACATTTGGTTTGAATTACTTGCATGTACTGTGTTTGGCATGTCAAGTGTTGCGAATTACTTGCATGTACTGTGTTTGGCATGTCAAGTGTTATGAATTACTTGCATGTACTGTGTTTAGCATATCAAGTGTTGTGATTTACTTGCATGTACCGTGTTTGGCATGTCAAGTGTTTGATTGGATCGGATGGGTACGCCTACCCAGTATATGATTTGTTATATTGATATGAATGAGTGATTGTAGGTAGCTTAAGTTCATGATAGTTCATATTGTCCTACCTTGCTTTTAATAATCACAGTAATTGATTGAAAGTTTGAATTGTGTGTCGTAAACCTATAACTCTCACCAACCTTTATGTTGATGTTTTTAAGCATCTTTTTTAGGTGAGCATCATGAGGATCTTAAGAATAAGAGGAGTGGTTAGAGAGAGACCATAGGCTACTTGCAGAGTTTAATCTTCCTAGTCCCTATTTCTTGCATGACTCAATTGAATTTTTGAATGTTTTGATTTGAATATGCTTAGTTTATTTTGGAGTTTTTTGCATTCTTTATTGACTGAACCCCAGTTGCTTCAATACAAGACCAAATTATCTTTATGCTGTGAGGTATTTTCATGACACCAAAAAGAGTCGTTCTATACTTGGGATTCCCTGTTATGCATTGAAGTATTTTCTATATAGACACATTTGTTGTATAATTTTCATTCTTGTTTACGCCCTCGCTTCTATGCCTTGGGCGGGGTATGACCAGATTGGATATCAGAGCCTTTGTTATAGAGATGTAGGTGGTTAGCCCGAATCTATAACCGAGGCAGCCTTCATAATAGATTCATTTTAGGCTTATAAAGTGTTTATTATTAATAACTATTGATGCTTTTCACCACCCTATTTTACATACTTTTAATATCTCATATGTGTAGATCTTTCAGTTAAAGTATTTTTTCTGTGCCTACCACTATCTGATACGTATGATACTACGTCTTAATATTTACCATGTCTCCCCCATGACCAAAAAGAAGTTTCGTTAAAAAATCCCATAGCAACTACGAAGGGCGTCACTATCCAAAGACTGGGATTTAGTTTAAAAGCTATTAACCGAGCAAAATGAGAATTTCCTAGTTGACCTATACCCTGCTGAGTCGAAGAAAAGCTTACTAATGAAGAAAATTGAATGGAGAAAACGAGCTGAGTTGAAACCAAAAATGATTGAAAAGATGCGACATGCTGCCATTGCCTAGAAAATTTTCTGGATACACATCATCAAAGGAAGGAGAAGAAGAGTCTGAAAAGAAAGGATTGAAGGAAGCTCCTGAAAAAGGGCCAAACTATGAGTTATTGAGTTACACAGTATCCGACGGTGATTCAGATCTCGAGTCCACGAAGGATGGAACCCAGTGTAATGAGTTGGAAGACACTTGTGAGAGTAGAGTTCGACCCAATACCTGACTATTCTTCTCATCACTAAGTTTAAGATTTTAGTTTTAGACTTTGGTCTGAGGTTCATGTTTATGAATGTCAACTTTTGGGAGTTATAATTTTTGATTAAGTAGTGGATATTATGAATTAAGTAATTGTCATTATTGTTCCGCGCACGTGATGAGTTTAAATGATTGATTAGTGTGGTTTTTATGGGAGAGTTAACCTTATAATGTACAGTCATAAGAGGATTACATCTTAAGAGGGGCAAATCTATAATTATGGTGGCCAACATAATTATACATGCCCTACGAACACAATGGACTCTGCAAGTATGTTTACATGTATTAATTTTTACACGTTATATGTCTGGTTATCTTTTATGTAATAATGGTAATGTATAGAGTAATGATAAAGGTTATGTGGAGTAGAAATCCTTATTATATCGTCTAATGTATATAAAATTTTACCTTTTTATAGAAAATGGCGCTCCCATCCCAAAGAAGCGTCGAAACAAATTTAGAACCCGCGCACAAGTGCAAATCGATCCTTCCTCAATTCTCACCAAGAACCAACATTTAACAATGCAAATTGCAATGTGGGGGGGAATGGTAAGGGGAGAAATAACGATGTTACCTCATCAAACATTCATTGGCATGTCAATTCCAAAGAGTATGATTAAAAGAGGTGCGATAGCACTTCCCGTTGATGAGAAGAAGTGGAGTTAGAATATGACAATAGTGATGTGCCTAGAGAATCAAAGAGATGAAGTTTTGCTGCTGAATTTTTTGTGAATAAGGCTGTGAGACTGGGGAACACCCAAGTCAAGTAAGAGTCGTGAGGCAGCATATGGTTATGTCTTGGACTGTTGTACACCTTTACTTGTAGAATGAGTTTTTTCAATCCAAGCTGACGAAATGGAGAAGTTGGAAAATGAGTTCTAGAATCATAAGATGGTGGGAGCCAACCATGCCGCCTACACTGATCGGTTTTAAGAATTAGCCAAGCTGGTTCCGCACCTAGTTACCCCTAAGTCATCACGCATCAAGAGGTACATAGCTGGTTTGGCTCCTGAGATTCGGGGAATGCTCCGAGCGACCCAACCAACCACAATACAGAATGCAATTCTTAAGGCTGGAATACTTACTGATGAGACAGTCAACTGTGGTACATTGACAAAGGGTAATGAGAAAAGGAAGGGAGTGGAAAAGATAAGTAAACTAGGAGGGTCATGGAAAGATAATAAGAAGGAAAAAGTAGGGACGGGTTTTGTGGCGATAGCTCCTCCTAGAAATAAGTTTGTGGTCTCCAATCCCAAGTGTGCTAAGTGCTATACCTATTATCCAGAAAATGGAGCTTGCAGATTGTGTTATAATTGTCAGAAATTGGGTCATTTTGCTAAAGATTGCCAGGCACCATTTAAGCAAGTGGCTCCTGTGAATGCTGTTAGGATGGGTTATAATCAGAGGGTTTATTATGAATGTGGTAGTCCTGATCACCTTCGTAATAATTGTCCCAAAATGCAAAGAACACCTGGTCGAGCTGGAAATTCGTTAGCCTTGGAGGGAAACCGTAACACCCGAAACAATGGGAATCCGGCTAGAGGAAGGGCTTTCAATATCAATGCAATTGATGCTCTTTAGGATCCTAACGTTGTGACGGGTACTTTTTCTTTAAACAAACATTTTTCTACCGTACTTTTTGATTCTGGAGCAGATTTTAGTTTCATTTCTACTAATTTTGCGCCTTTACTGAATGTGAAACCTAGTATTGTAAACCCTGGATATGTGATAGAAATAGCAGATGGTAAAAAAGTAGAAGTTGATAGGATTATCCATGACTGCAAACTAGAACTAGGACATTCCTTGTTCATCATAGATTTGATATCGTTGGGTCATGGAAGCTTTGATGTGATTGTGGGGATGGACTGGTTGTCCAAGAATAAGGCTGTGATAGTGTGCCATGAAAAGGTGGTTGAGATACCATTGGAAGGTCGTGGGATACTTCGGGTTCAAGGGGAACGTACTCTAGGGGTCGCCAAAACCCTAATTAACGCGAAGGTAGATGAACCTAAGTTGAGTGATATTTTCGTCGTACGAGATTTTGTTGATGTGTTTCCGGAAGACTTGTCGGGGTTTCCACCACAAAGACAAGTAGAGTTTCGCATAGATTTAGTTCCTGGAGCGACGCCGGTTGCGAAGTCTCCATATCGTCTAGCGCCCTCAGAAATGTAAGAATTGTCTGGGCAGCTTCAAGAGTTGCAAGATAAGGGTTTCATACGACCAAGTCATTCTCTGTGGGGAGTACCTGTATTATTTGTTAAAAAGAAGGATGGCACTTTTCGCATGTGCATTGATTATAGAGAGTTGAACAAGTTAACTGTTAAGAACCGATATCCTCTCCCTAGAATTGATGACTTATTTGATCAGCTGCAAGGAGCACATTATTTTTCCAAGATAGATCTTCGGTCGGGTTATCACTAGCTCTGAGTACATGAGGATGATATTCCAAAGACCGTGTTTCGAATGAGATACCGACATTTTGAGTTTACAGTTATGCCTTTTGGATTAACCAATGCACCAACAATAGTTATGGATTTGATGAACCGGGTTTATAAACCTTACCTAGATAAGTTTGTCATTATTTTCATTGATGACATTTTGATCTACTCAAAGTCTAAGGAGGAACATGAGGTTTATTTGAGGTTGGTGTTGGAATTGCTGAAGAAGGAGAAGTTGTATGCTAAATTCTCCAAGTGTGAGTTCTGGTTGCAAGAAGTGCATTTCCTTGGTCACGTGGTCAACTAGAATGGTATTCACGTAGATCCAAGTAAGATGGAGGCGGTAAAGAATTAGAAAGCTCCTACAACACCGTTGGAAATTTGATCATTTTTGGGGTTAGCAGGTTACTACCGACGTTTTATCACAAATTTCTCTAAGATTGCTAAACCTCTTACTTTGTTGACTCAGAAAAACAAAAAGTATGAATGGGGCATGGAACAAGAAGAGGCTTTCCAGACTTTGAAGAGTAATTTGTGTGATGCACCGATATTGTCACTACCTGATGGGGCTGAAGATTTCGTAGTCTACTATGATGCATCGAATCAGGGATTAGGTTGTGTACTCATGCAAAAAGGGCAAAGTAATTGCCTATGCATCAAGACAACTAAAGATCCATGAGAAGAATTATACAACGCACGACCTAGAATTAGGAGTAGTTATGTTTGCCCTTAAAACTTGGAGGCATTATTTATATGGTACGAAGAGTGTCATCTACACGGATCACAAGAGCCTTCAACACATATTTAATCAGAAGGAGTTGAATATGCGTCAAAGGAGGTGGATTGAGTTATTTAGTGACTATGAGTATGAGATTCGCTACCATTCAGGTAAGGCTAATGTGGTGGCTGATGCGTTAAGTAGGAAGGAACGAGTGAAACCTAGACGTGTACGAGCAATGGCTATGACTATTCAGCCTGGAGTAAGAGGAATGATACTGGCAGCCCAGAGTGAGGCGTTCAAGCACGAGAACGTACTTGCAGAAAGACTACATGGGTTAGATCAACAGATGGAAAGGAAATTATGGACCGTATATGCGTTCTGTTAGTAGGAGGTGTGAGAACGATAATTATGGACGAAGCTCATAAGACTAAGTACTTTGTACATCCTAGAGCGGATAAGATATACCATGATCTTTGAGATATGTATTGGTGGCCAGGAATGAAGAAGGATATCGCTACTTATGTTAGCAAATGTTTAACTTGTTCTAAGGTGAAGGCTGAGCATCAAAGGCCTTCGGGTTTATTGCAACAACCCAAGATACCTGAATGGAAGTGGGATAATATCACTATGGATTTTATCACCAAGTTACCTAAGATAAAGAGTGGGCATGATACGATTTGGGTAATAGTCGACAGGATGACCAAGTCGGCTCATTTTCTGGCGGTGCGAGAGGATTATAGTACTGAAAGATTGGAAAAGTTGTACATCGATGAGATAGTCGCACGACACGGAGTTCCTGTGTTGATTATTTCGGATCAAGATGGACGATTTACATCACATTGTTGGCAAACAGTGCAAAAAGCTTTAGGGGCGCGATTGGATATGAGTATAGCTTATCATCCTCAAACGGATGGACAAAGTGAGCGTACAATTCAGACTTTGGAGGATATGTTAAGGGCATGTGTTATTGACTTTGGTGGCAATTGGGATGTTCACCTACCGCTAGCTGAATTCTCATACAACAATAGTTATTATTCGAGCATTCGGTGTGCTCCATTCGAAGCATTATATGGAAGGAAATGTAGGTTACCCGTTCTATGGGCAGAAATTGGTGAAAGTAGTTTGATTGGACCTAAAGTGGTACAAGAAACAACTGATAAGGTGGTGTTAATAAAGAATAAGCTCAAAGCGGAAAGGGATCGTCAAAAGAGCTATGCTGATAATAGACGTAAACCGTTAGAGTTCGAGGTTGGAGATCGTGTGTTATTAAAGGTGTCGCCTTGGAAAGGCGTGATTCTTTTTGGAACAAACGGTAAGTTAGCACTGAGGTATGTAGGACCATTCGAGATCCTGGAAAGGATCGGCCCTGTAGCTTATCGGTTAAGATTGCCCGAGGAATTGAGTAGGGTGCATGACACATTCCACGTGTCAAATTTGAAGAAATGTTTGGCGGATGCTAATCTGCATGTGCCATTAGATGAAATCAAAATCGATACGACTCTTCGTTTTGTTGAGGAACCTGTAGAGATTATGGACCGTGAGGTTAGGAGTTTGAAGCGTAGTAGGATATCACTTGTGAAAGTTCATTAGAATTCAAAGCGTGGTCCCGAGTTCACTTGGGAGCGCGAAGACCATATGAAGTCTAAGTATCCTCAGTTATTTGTTGATCGTGCTATAGAATCGGCTAGTTAAATCTCAGGACGAGATTTCCTTAAGGAGGGGATACTGTAACACCCGTGATTTGAGCAGGTTAGTCATACCTTTAGAGTTGGCTAAGTGTCTATACGTGTTATATGTGTATGTTATGTGGCTTTATCTGTGTGCATGATTATCATACTGAGGTGCGTGTTTATCTCATTTTAGAATGGGTTTGAGATATTGAGGGTTATTTCCATTTTGTTCACGTGTAGTGACAATGGAAATGAGTGACGTGTTTGCATGCATTGCTACGTTAATATGTGGATAATTATGTGTTGGATTATTATGGAAAGTATGTCATAATGGAAGTGAATTAGGTTCGTGAAATATGAGAATTAGTAATGAACTTTCTAAAAATAGAAAGTATTATGGTGAAATGAAAAATTATAAATAGAAAGTTAGTATATAGTTTTCATGCAAAAAGGTTTTCTAATTTTGCATAGGTGTAGAAAATTAAGGAAATAAAGGTAATTACATAATTAATAAAAAATAAATAATAATAATAATAAATATATATGTATGTATATTAAAATCAGCATAGGAGAAAAAAACAAAAAAAAGAGTTTAAGCTAGAAACAAATTGTTATTGGATAGGGACTAGGCTTGTTAGTTATCTAAATCATGTAAAATCCTAAACTAAGTTTTGTGCCTCATTCCCTCCCCCCACCTTTGTTCAGCCGAAAATTCCTCCCCATGTCCCTAAGAAAATGATTTTTTTATCAAGATTTAGGTGGTGAATTCATGTAAGATCGAGTAAAGGTTTAGGTATGATTACCAATCCCATTCTTGTTAAATAATTTATGATCATTTAACAACAATATGATAGATCATTAGGGTTTATTATTTTCTGTATTTTATTATAATTAGATCATGTGGGAGCGTTTGTGGCTTGATTAGGAGCGTAATGATGAAAACGGTTTAGGTTAGAACGCGTTAGTTTAGGATTAAGGGTTTGGCAGATTTTAGGGCTGTGTTCAACGAATGATATCTTGTTGATAGAAATGAGTTAAAAGGTTAATCTTGTGTCTAAATTATAGTTCAGAGAGTATAGTTTTCAAAAAGTCTAGCCTCGAATGATTTTGAGTTGTGGAAGTTAGTCAAATGGTCGTTGCAAGAAAAGTTGTCAAAACTATAAATTTGGGGCATATTTGGGTCTGAATTAGAGAGGTAAAATCCTTACTTAAAATTTGAATTAACGTTAGCCATAATACAAAAGTCAAGTTCTATATGTCTATTAACTTCCTCGTGAAAATTAGCTTCTAATTAGTTGCCTAAGTATGGTTAGCGAGGTCAAACATTTTAGTGCGCGTTCAGGTCCGAATCTGGGTACTTTTGAATTACAAATTTATTTGAGGTACTTGTACATGTGGTATGCTTTTGGCGCAAATGAGGTAGTTAGTAAACACTAAGTGAACATAGGTGATTTATGTGAGAATTTATTTGGTTCAATAGGTAAGGGTTGGAAGCGAGATAAGTGACACTAAAATTTTGTGTTTTCGGGTAAAGTGTAGATCATTAGAATTATGAGTAAATAAAGTGGTTAAAGTTGGGCATGGTGTCGGGGTGACTCATGGGGATAATTGAACACCTTAGACATCAATCATATGATTGTTACATATGCTTAAGCATTTGGCTTAGTCGCGTGTACAACGTTTATATTCTATTGTGTAGCTTTGTGTAAGATATTTGGAAGCTGCTTGAGCATCAAGTGAGTTTCATAGTCCCTCTTTTTATATTGCTTTTAAATTGGGATAGAAATGAAGCAAATGGATTTGAAATGTGCTAATTACTGTGATTGTGTATTTTTTTTAGTGTATGGACTTTACTTGGCTATTGTATGTCACGTTCTAAATGCTTGTGTGTATTAGGATCGAGGGTAACGTTCCTACCTAATTGTTGTGATATTGAGATCGGGGGTAACATTCCTACCCATGTGAAGTGACGGTTTTAATGAATCAGGGGTAATGTTCCTACCCAATTGTTGATACTTGTTGGATCGAGGGACACGTTCCGTTCCCATGCTCGTTTAGGTTACATTTGCATGCTGGCATGTATGATAGTGCAGTAATTATCCTGTCATGTTTGCATTAATCACAGTAATTGTGTATAAGATTTGATTTTCATATCTTAAACCTATGACTCTCACCAACCTTTGTGTTGATGTTTTTAAGCATCATTTTTAGGTGAGCAGCACGAGGATCTTAAGAATAAGAGAAGTGGCTAGAGAGACCATAGGCTGCATGCGGAGTTTAAATCTCCTAATTTATTTCCCGTTTTATTGAATATTGAATGGTTGCTGGTTTGAATTGCTTAGGTTTATTTTGGATGTTTTGAAATGTCTTGGCATTGAAGTGAACCCCTTTTGCTTCAATACAAGACGCCAGTTATCTTTCATGTTTGTTTGGGTATTTTCCTGACACCTCATGTCTATACCTTGGTTTCTTGTATGCATTGTAGTTTTCTATATAGACACCATTGTGTTGTGATGATATCCATTCTCGTTACGCCTCATGTTTCCGCCTTGGCGGGGTGTAATAGATTGGTATCAGAGCCTTTAGTTATAGAGAAGTTGGTGGTTGAGCCTAGACTACAACCTAGGAGTCTTTCATATAGATGCATTTTAGGGCCTAAGTGTTTAGTATTATAACTATTATACTTTCCCCTAATTATATAGCTTTTATTATCCTATTTTGTCTAGTATTATCTAATATGGTATATGTATTGTTTCCTTATTATTTTAGCTATGTCTCCCCCTACCCGTAAGAAGTTTTACTGGGAACCGTTTTCCTAACTGGACTTAAGCGTTATAAGGATCCATAAGAGGAGCCTCTTGTAGAACTAAAGGAGTTCGGGTAGTTGATCGCTTGTCGAATGCTCGTAGTAGGCATGGACCCGCGGAGTCAGGTGACTCTTACGAAGGCAAATTCGAACCTAAGCGAGGCCCAGCATAAGTTTATTCTATCTTTTACCTCATCACGTTGCTATTGATTATTTCTTTCGGATATTTCGTATTTTGGAGGCGCTGCGAGACTTTCGTTCCTTTATGTTGTTTCGATTTTATCTTTATATAAGTAAGTAATGTTCTTATGATGGATGCAACCTGTTTTATGTTATATTGAGTGGTCTTAAGATGCGAGGAAATGTTTAATAGTTGCCTATATGTGTGTTATCATTGAGAGGTGTAGTCTTGGAAGTAAGTATACGTGTGAAAGGATGCAATTATAATTGTGGTGGCCAACATAATTATAAAGGCATCACACGCGTGGACTTCTGACCATGATGGCATTAATCGATGTTTGTTTGTTATGTGACAGTGTAAAATGTTGTTATATGTGGGTTAATAATAGAGAAGAAAGAAAAACCATCTGTATCCCTTCTTCTCTACCTACTGTTCGACCCACAACATCCCCTAAACCACCATTTCACCTTCAAATCTCCACCAAATCCCTTTCATTCAACCTTAAATCACTACTACAACAAACCCAAATCATCCCTCATCCATAAAAACCATCATGCAAGTGTATTAAAGAAAGTAAAGATTTTGAAGATCATCAAGTTTTAGAGTTTTTAATTGATTAAGGGCTCTAGTATTATCGAGGGTTGAATTAGGAGTGATTGTGATCAAGATTGAAGCAAGATAATCAAGTTAAGGTGTTTAGATTTGGTGTTTGGATTTCGGCAGCAAACATAACCCATTTAGGGTTGTGTTTGATCTTTTAAAAGCATCCCATTGTAAGTTAAAATTTTTCTCTTAAAACCCTAACTCATTGATTAGGTTTTTATAAAAGTTCATGTTCTTGATTTTTATTTTTATGATCATGCATATAATTTTTATAATTGATCTTGGATTAGTCTTGAATAAGGATGTTATGGATTAGTATTTACCTTGTTGTAATTTGGTCTTGTGATGGATTAATTGAGGATTTAGAAGTGTTTTGGATTGGATTGGAATGGTAAATTGCGGACTGTTGCCAGGTCAGTAGGGAAACGTGTTGTTTTCACAAAAAATTTGGATTAGGGTCTGTAAAAAAAAGACATGGGTGGATAGATATAGGTCTTAGGTACATATGGCGAATTGGACGCTTTTGTAACGATTTCGGATGAAGGAGTTATGGTCATTTTACGTTAGGAGGTCAATTCTGGAGTTGTTGTTGGGAAACATGTTTTTCTCCAAAATTTTGTACAGTAGGTCAAGGTTTTAAAGCTTGGTTAGATACTAGACATCATGAGCTAACTCCTCCAATTGGAACCAACCTCGTTGCTATTTTAGTTTAGGATTTATGACTAAAACGGCAAAACTAAGAAATTCAGTTAATAATCTGGTTTGACCTTCAGTTAGTAAAAGTTTAATTCCCGTTGATTGGTAAATGCGTTGAATGATTGGCTTAATGTTTTGAAAACTAGATTCATGTGGTTTTCCAGGGGTGAAAACCTCACCTTCATATCTTTTATGGATTAAGAATTATGGTCCGGTGATTGTGACTAAATTCTGCAAAAGGGAGTTTTCTGTTTTGAGTTAGCGATAGTAATTTGACCTTTTATAAAAATTGGTAAACAATTAGGATATGAGGCTTGATGTTCTGGAAAGTAGACTTCAAGGCCTTTCCAGGGATGAAAGCCTCATGGCTATATCTTTTATGGTTTAGGATTTATGCTCTCTTGAAAATGACTAAAATCAGAAAATTGGCTTTTACGTCTAGGATTGGAAAAATGTAAAGTGTGGCCATGTAAGATTAAGATAGGAATTAAGGGGCAAGACTTAGTAGATGTTTATTTTGATATGATAAAGGGATAGACAACATGAGACTTTATAAAAACACTTTGGTTTAGTCATGGTGCAATATTGTTCTTGTTTCGGATTTTATTATCTAGTATTGAATAATTATCCTATTATAATGATATTATACAATATTCTAAGTCGCGACTTGATTTATAGGTCCCGACTAATCTTTGGAGTCATCTTCTCATACTCGGTTTCTCCTTCGATCATCTACATACGGTGAGTTCATAGCCTCGCCTTTACTATTTTAAATGTTTTATTAAAAACCCGCGAGGGGGATACATGCTTGTTTTACTAAATTGAACACAAATTGTTTTCGGTAAGCTGGACCCGAATTGTATGCTTAATGCTTGAGTACCTATTGCTAAAGACCCTAATATCGTGAACTGTTAACTACTGTTTGATACATGGTTGTTTACTACTGATTTTATTAAAGCTTGATTTGCTTACTACATGATTGAGCATTGATTATCTATTTACAAAATCGTGAGTTTTGAAGACATTGTTTGTTTTACTAATGGAACACAAGTGCTTGAAGGGTATGCCTGACCCGATTATGAAATTATCTGCATGAGTCGCTATTGCCAAAGTCCCTAATTTCATGAACCGTTAATTGCCCTGTAGGGGTGAACGCTAGTACATTTAATAGATTTATTGGGTTTGACAACCCCGTCCGAGGTCTGAATCGAATTCTTTCGAGCACCTTTTTAACGGGCGATTTGTATTGAGAATCGTAGGTATGAGGCAATAATACCTAGTACTGGGGCAACTGTATTTGCATATGGTATGCGTTATTGTCAAGGTTTCGGTGTCATGAGCTCAATGCGGTAATGTTGAATGATACTATGAAATACTGTCACTGGCTGATCTTAAACCTTGTGGTCCACTAATGATTATTACTTGATTTATCGAAATCACTTTGAAATGTTGTAGCGCTGCTTTTCTTACTGAAATATTTACTTGAATTATTTCAATACTGCTTTTACTTAAACCTATGAATTCACCAACATTATTGTTGACATTTTTGCATGTATTTTCTCAGGTTTATTTGCTCAGAGGGAAGCCGCATGGATATGTACTTTGGAGACTCTACATTTTCTCACATTCGATAAAACTTAAATTCTTGAAACATTGTGTTTTGTTAAAACTGTTTAGGACCTGTTTGTAAACTCTGATCTTTTGATCGTCGAATGTGAAAACTTATTTTTAAAACGTCTCTTTTGAGGTCGTTTTCCGTGACTTGTGCTTATAGACTATGAAGTAGCACCCCAATGCTGTATTCCGATGCGTTGTAAATTTGGGGGTGTTACAGATTGGTATCAGAGCACACGTCATAGAGAACTAGGTCGTTTTAAAAACCTAGACTATGACTATTTTTCAAAATTTAGAGTCTCTCCTTGTCTTATCCGATATCCGTGCGCGCGTACTTCCTGGTTTCTTATATTCACTCTCTCGAGCAATACTACTAGTATTATGCCGATAATAATTATATGATACTTGACTTTTATTTCGATCTCTTACGCATATCTTCAATAGTACCGCTATTTATTTATATGAAAGTAATTTATATAAATTTTGATTATGTTCGATCACTTCTATCTGCCTTTTTGAGCGTCATTATATTTTATAAACATGTTGTTTATATAAATACTAAACCTTCCTCAGGACCTTGTGAGATTGCACAATGGTCTTTATTCATTTCTTAAGACATCGTGAGTGATACGATAATCTTCAAAACTTTCCCATGACTTTACTTAATTCTCTTTTTAATGATATCAAAACTCAACATTATTTGTCGATCCCGTTGGTTATTTTAGTATTTGACTCCAAGTTTGAACGCTCGCCTTGTACCTTTAAGACGCATACGTCATTATGTAACCCACCGCATTGAATCATGTCGATTAACTAGAATACGACAATTAACCTATTCCCTCGTAATGTGCCGTCTGAGAACACCTACTTTTGGGAACACGACTCATTCTTTTCCCACTACTTCTTGTGATTCTGGAGAATCGTGCCGCCAAGAAGACAACTGCTAAAGTTCAGCAGATATCAAGCGACTCATAGCTCAAAGTATGGCTGACATGCTCTTTTGTATAGAGTGGAACGCGATCTGAGATTTTAAGAACGAATCACGCATAAAGACTCTTGAGATAAACCACACTAATGAAGAAAATATCATTTGGGAACAACACAACAAGCAGCCCCGCTCTGAAGAGAGAATCTCGACCATCATAGTTAATGATGATGACTTTTATTTAAAACGTTTCTTTGAAAATTCTTAATGTATTGTTGCTTTGTGGTACAGGTATATTTACTCTCTTCAACAATTATTTGTTTATAAAATTAAATTCTCGCATCCCATTGTAACATCCTTGATATATTACTTCTTTGATATTTGCCTCTCTCAACTACTGATATAAAAACTCTTATTTGCATTGGTCAATTTCGCGAATGACTCTCTATAGTCTTTCATGATTCCTTACCTTTATTTCTTTTAACTGTTACTGTAAATTGATATTCTTGAAATCTAATTCTATCCTACCTACATTATGATCAATTGATCCTTTATTTGACTTATTATTCGTACAAATGATTTTCCATACTTCTTTGATTCATGATCCCTTTATGCGAGTCATCCTCCATATTTACTCTTTTGATCCTTATTACATTTGTTCTTATATTCTTTTACGTGCCCTCTTGAGCCGCTAACATATTCATATTCTACATGCTCACGATATATTTTATTGTTTCTTTATATACCCTCATTCATTCCTCTCGCAATGCTAAGATTATTCTTCTTTTATGACCTACACATTCTTTCGTTGTATTGATTATTGATTGTTCGCTGCCTTGTTCTTGGAATATTTAATCTCTC
>BQNB010131865.1:0-18718 GCA_026074375.1 Tanacetum coccineum | reverse complement strand
GATCAATGATGTTAGGAATCCAAGACCTGCACGATTGTATCGAAAAATGAATCAAACATAAACAAATAAAGGTCTAATATCCATCTTACAACATTACCAAACTAAAACCTTTATTCAACTAAATAATGAATATATTAAATACATATGTTCAAACCTATTATACATTAACCAAATTAAATTTTATAAAACTTTTTTACTCAGGGTTGAAGAAATGATAGTATATTTTCTTAATTTGTAAGCCAAAAAAAGATTAAATTTTTAGATAAAGATTAATAAGGATACAGAAAACAGAGTGTAAAAAAGAAATTATCAGCATGTCACCATAGTAGACTGAACATGTCGTGAATTTTATACAGCAACTCAAAACACAGTTCACAGACAAAGTCCCGGTTGAGGCTTCAACACACAACCAATTATTTGATAAGACGCCTTTGATAAACCTTGAATACAAGTAGAGCGAAGGCCTGTTGGTGCTTTTAAACTGGCAGTCACAAGGACGAGACAGACGATATTAAACCTATCCCAATCGGTATACGCGGCAACTGCAGCAACAAACTAACATTTTTCAGGATATATATAATGTTGGGAATTATGTTTTCCTGACTTAGTACCGCTAGTTGTAATAGTTAGTACCGACAGTTATAGTTTGTACTGTCAGTATTAGTTTGTACAGCGTTATTATTAGTTTGTACCGTTAGTACAAAATAGTTAGTACCGTTTAAGAGATATGCATGAGATATTATAGGAAAAGATATGCATTATCTTTTACGCGTTTTGTAAGTCTGTTAGGGTTTATCCTTGGTGTATAAAAGGAACCCTACGACATTAGAGAAGACATATCTCTCACCAAAAAGCAATCTCATAGTTAGTAATCTGTAATCGTTTTAGCAGATTAATACAAAAGTTTAGTTATTAATATTCATTGTTCTTCTTAGCATTATAAGTTAGTTTCCGCATAACTTATAAGTGTTCATAGTCATTGTTTCTCCTGTAGTTTGTGTGGATCTATCCATATTGGCTACAACTCTTAACAGGGTAGAAAGATCTATATTGAATTGGGATCTACAAGTGGTATCAGAGCCTGTAGAGAAACTCTGAGTAAGAAGAACTAAAACCCACCAGTTGTAAACCTCTACCTTACAAATCTAATCAATGGCTGGATCTGATGATGATATTCCACCACCACCACCACCTCCACCACAAACACAAACACCAACACAACAAGCCCCTCACACTGTCTCAACCATCAAACTCCCTATTCTTAAGAAGGGAGAATATGATATATGGGCCATGAAAATGGAACATTATTTGGCCCATACAGACTATCCTATTTGGGAAGTCATTCAAAGAGGCAATGGTCCTGTGAGTGTCTTAACAGATACAAATGGTGTAATAAAGGTTCTGCCTCCCAAGACTGCAGAAGAAATTTTAGCCAGAGAAAGAGAAAGAAAAGCAAGGACCACCTTGCTTATGGCTTTACCAGAAGATCATCTTGCTAAATTTCACAAAATGACTGATGCAAAAGAGATGTGGGAAGCTATCAAATCTAGATTTGGTGGCAATGATGAATCAAAGAAGATGCAGAAGTATATTCTAAAGCAACAGTTTGAAGGCTTCTCTGTATCAAACTCAGAAGGGCTACATAAAGGCTATGACAGGTTTCAGAGTCTTCTAAGTCAACTAGAGATTCATGGTGCAGGCGTCACTACTGAAGATGCAAATCAAAAGTTCCTTAGGTCTCTACCTTCTTCCTGGTCTCAAGTTTCCTTAATCATAAGGACCAAGCCAGGAGTGGCAGTCTTAATTTTAATGATCTGTACAATAATCTTAGAGTCTTTGAGTCTGATGTTAAAGGCTCTACTGCATCATCCTCTAGCACACAGAATGTGGTATTTGTTTATGAGAAAACTAGCAGTACTAATGATGTTAGTACTGCTTATGGTGTTTCTAATTCTTCTGGTCATAATTCACAATGTGAAAATCCTTCATCATACTCCTTCCTTGCTAATTAATCCAGTTGTCTACAATTGGATCATGAGGATCTAGAACAGCTTGATAAGTTTGATTTAGAAGAAATGGACTTAAAATGGCAGGTGGCCATGATTTCTATGAGAATGAAGAAGTTCTACAAAAAGACAAGTAGAAAACTGCAATTTGATGCCAAGGAACCGGTTGGTTTTGACAAAACCAAAGTCGAGTGCTATAATTGTCACAAGACAGGGCATTTTGCTAGAGAGTGCAGATCCAAGGGGAATCAAGCTAGTAGGAGGAGAGATGCTTGGAACACTGGGAATAAAGATAAAGACATTGGAAAGAGATCTGGTAAACAGGAGGAATCTAAAGCTTTGGTAACTCTTGATGGAGAGGGTGTTGATTAGATCAGTCACTCAGAAGATGAGCAAGAGAACTATGTTTTGATGGCTTACAGCAGTTCATGCTTAGACACAGAGGTAACTTCTTGTTCAAAAGAGTGTAAAGAATCTTATGCTAAACTTAAAAAATTATATGATGAACAGAGGGAACAACTTGGTGATGCCAGTATAGAAATACATGCATATACTCAAGCTTTAAAGAAAGTAGAAGCACAATTAGTTGCTCATCAACAAAGTCAACTTTGGTATGAGGAAAAGATTAGGTTTATGAAAATTGATTTAGATGATAAAACTGATGTGCTTACATACCATAAGAAACTATTGGCAGAAGCTAAAAAAGAAAAAGAAGAATTAAAAGCTAAAGTAGAAAAATGGCACAACTCTTCTAAAAATCTTAATATTTTGCTAAATAGTCAGATGAGTGCTAGGGACAAAGCTGGGCTTGGGTATGGCGATCAAATGAATAAAGGTGTTTTAAGTTATGAAAATGAAGTTTTTCAAAGTGTGTTTGTCAGTAGGACGAGTGATATAGAAGATAGTCTTGTGAATAATAGATATGCAGAGGAGATGCATGCAGTTCCCCCTCCAATGACAGGGATCTACATCCCTTCTGGACCTGATAAAGAAATAGATGACTCACAATTTACATATGGTCCAAAGCAATCTAAACCTAGTGAATCTGATGCTAGGAGCAGTGACTTTAATTCTTATGAATCCAAATCTAGTGAAGAAACACATGAAACTATGCCTGAACCAGTTGTCAATGAACCCAAAGTAGTAATTCAACCTAAATTTTGGTCTGATGCTCTTATCATTGAGGAGTATGAATCAAATAGTGATGATGAACATGTGTTTGTACCCTTAAAAGAACAAGAAACACCTAATTTTGCTTTTATTAATACTGTTAAAAATGTAAGAACTCCTAGGCAAACTGTTAAAGAACAAAACACATGTAGCATAAGCCCTAAGCCTGACAAAAAAGATTGTAGTGGTTTAATGTTTAAAAAACTGGGTTTGGGATATGGGTTTACCAAAAAGGCATGTTTTGTATGTGGTAGTTTTAACCATCTTATTAGAGATTTTGATTTCCATGAGAAAAGAAAGGCTAAACAAGCTGAATTGAATAATAGGATGTGTAAGGGTACTGGTCAAAGGGAAAATAGGCCAGTGTGGAACAATGTGCAAAGAGTGAATCATCAAAATCAATTTGTTCCAACTGCAGTACTAACTAGAACTGGCAAAATTCAAGTTAATACTGCTAGAGCTAGCAGTACTAACAATGTTAATACTATTAGAGCTAGCAGTACTAAAATTGTTTGTATTGCTAGACATAATTTTAACAGTCAGGCAGTACCAACTAATGCTGCCAGGAAAGTTAATACTGTTAAACCTATTGTGAATAATGTTAGATCAAAAACTGTTTTTCATAAAACTTATCCACCTATTAGAAGGCCATTCTATAGAACAACAGTACTAAGAACAAAATTTTCAAATCAAAAAGTTAATACTGCTGAGGTAAAAGCAGTTAGTGTTGTTGGGGGAAAAAGGGAAACTGCTGTTAAGCCCTCAACAGGTTGTAATTAGAGACCTAAAAGACATTACTGGAACAAAGTCTCCAAATACAATGGTGGATCAAATTATAGAAATTATGTTACTTTCAAAGATACACTAGGTGGGCTTGGGTCCCTATGAGAATCTAATCTCTCTTATTTAATGTGCAGGATTATCCACAAAGAGCTTTACAGAACAAAGGGATTGTTGATAGTGGATGTTCTAGGCACATGACTGGAAACAAGGCCTACCTTGCTGAATATCAAGACTTTAATGGTGGCCCTGTTGCTTTTGGAGGTAGTAAAGGTTACATAACTGGTAAAGGTAAAATAAAAACAGGAAAGTTAGATTTTGAGGATGTGTGCTTTGTGAAAGAACTACAACATTTCAATCTCTTTTCTGTGTCACAGATGTGTGACAAGAAGAACAAGGTTCTCTTCACAGACACTGAATGTCTTGTGTTGTCTCCTGACTTTAAGTTACCTGATGAAAATCAAGTATTACTTAGAGTCCCTAGACAAAACAATATGTACAGTTTCAACCTAGAGAACATTGTTCCTTCTGGAGGTTTAGCTTGTTTGATTGCAAAGGCCACAGTTGATGAATCTAACAAATGGCATAGGAGGTTGGGTCATGTTAACTTTAAAAACTTAAACAAACTTGTGAAGGGAAACCTTGTAAGAGGTTTACCTTCAAAGATTTTTCAAAATGACCACACCTGTGTTGCCTGTTAGAAAGGAAAGCAACACAAGGCCTCCTGTAAGGCCAAAACTTAGTACCGTTAGGTTACCGTTAGAGACGTTACTGCTAGGGGTCTATAGCAAGCCTGTCAAACTCGCGAGTTTACAAGTAAGATCGTACGATCTTATGTGTCCACCTGATAAAATCGTGTAGGATCGCATCAGAGGTTGGATTGCAAGTAGGATCATAAACTGGTGTGTAAGCTCGTAGGATTGCATGTCGATACGAGTTTACCAAATTACCAAGTTACTAACTTATTGACTTACATACTTACTAGCCCATTACTTTTTTTAGGCCCAAAAAAGAACAATACAAGTCCGGTGATCTCAGTAACAAGTATTGACATTTCATTCCTAGATTTTCTAATCAATAAACCTAATTTTCTACTTTCCCCAAATTGAAATTTATAAACAAATTTAAGGTTCTCATCTTATGTTCGAGTTTACCTTAAGCAAACAAATTATTACGTGTGGGTAATTGTTATTTTTTTCTTTAACCTTTTCATAGTTTTAACAATTAACCTTTAAGTTTTAATTCAGATATCTAAATAGTATTTATACTTATTGAAGTACTATGTTTTGAGACTGTTTATTAGACACATGTTAGTGTAATTTAATTTCTTCTAAATCATGAATGTGACGATTTGAAGACTTTAATTTTTGTGTCTTTGTATATAAAATTGAAACATTGACATTTTCCAAGAGGAAATTATATAAATTTATATTTGAGAAGTATAAATAAAAATATTTTGACTCGTTTATATTTTATCCGTTCATAACAGAACATGATTAATTGGTAGGATCTTACGATCTTGATCCGATCTTACGATCTTGGTCTTGCAAAGACAAAAATGATCCCAGGTGGGACCGCGATCTTGATAGCCTTGGTCTATAGTGTAAATTGTAATGGTTTCGTCGCCATTAGGTTTGCTCACCCTATATAAACCATTCCAAATCGCACAATTCACTCACCTAATCTCTCTCTCAAGCTCTCAAATCATCAACCCTAATCCCTCTAATCGATGACAATCCCAATTACTCAAAATTAACAACAATGGCTGCTCTTGAATCTTGCCCCAAGCATAACATGGTTGCATATTTAGAAAAGACTGAAGGGAGTGCTCCGTTTCATGAGATTGTAGACTTTCTATCTCGAAGCTCATTTCCTATGCTCACTGAAAGTCCAAATGCTCTACTATCCGTTATGGAATATTTTTGGAACACAGTAAGTGATCCCACACATTCGAGATATGAGCTGTTAAATCAAAGCGTCCAGATGTAAGTGGACAACTTTATTGCTCTCAAGAATCAAAAATTAATGCGATCTTCTATTTAATGATGATAATGGGATTGATTATCTTACAGTTACAGACATTTATGAAAACCTTCTATTAATGGGGTATGAGGGGGAACTAAACTACTCTTAACTTTCAAAAAGCCTCTCTTCTCTCTCATAAATGGAAAGTACTAAATTCATACCATCAATCACTGTCTAGCTCTAAAAGTACTTCTTGGATCATTTCCCACTAATTATTGCATCATCAGTAATTTTCTTAGTCTACTAAACGAACATTTAAACTTTCCAAAATGATTTTTGATTGGAAAAATAGGAAACTTAGGAGGCTAAGAAGCAATTTTTTATGTATCCAATTTTGTTCAAGTGTTTTTAAACAACCAGCTTCAAAATATACCTGCCCCTTTGGATAATTTTCCAATACCAGTCCTTTCTAAAAAGGTCTTTACTAATATGACAAGAAAAGGACTCCACTTTTTAGGACATGTGACACCTTTGTTTCATACCATGTTAGTATATGTAGTAGTAGAAAAGGGTGAAGGTTTAGGAACATACATTGAAACCCAACCAACACCCTCTCCTACTCAACCTAGTGTAGGAGATCAAACCCATGTTATTGAATCATCCTCTAGACTTGAAAAAACACCATAGCCCTAGATAAAACATAGATTGTACTAGAGGAAAGTGAAGGGATCAGGATTATTACCCCATAAATTTCCTCTTTTCAGGTGTCACACATCTGACAAAGGCTGAGGGTGGCTTGTAAACCTAGAGGAGTTCTTTGTTCTTTCACTAACTTGTCAAACAGTTTTCTTGCTTTGGAGACTTCCAAGGATGCTCAGGCTACCAAGATCCTTAAATTGAAAAGTAGAATCAAGAAGCTATAAAAGAAGAGTAAGCCCAGCATCTCACACCACAGAGCATGGTTAAGGAGTGTGTCTAGTTTATCAATGAAGAAAAAGTTTGTAAGAAGCGTCGAGTATCCAAACAGGTGGAAGGAAAAAATGCCAAACCTGGACCAACTATGTGATGCAAGTTCCTTTGATGATGCTGATGCTGACTTAGCTCATGTTATGGACCTACATTGGAAACAGAGGAAGCTGGTTAAGTGAGGGCGCAAAGTAAAGAGGCTGAGGAGCTAAATGTGACACATGATACAGAGGTTTAAAAAAAAAGGAAGCAATGAAGAACCAGTTAATGTTGTTGGTAATATAGAAGTTAGTACTGCTGTGCCTGAAGTTAGTACTGTTAATATTAGTACAGCCAGCTTAAACGCAAAAGTTAGTACTATCTACTCAAATGACTCCACCTACGATAACAAGTGTTTTGAAGATGAATATATTTTTCTGTTGATGCTCTTGTAATTAGAGTGACAAGACAAAGCGAAGAGAGTGGCGTATTAAAGAATTGAAGAATCTGATAGGCCATCGCAAGATCATTTTTGACTATAAAGCCACTTCCAACAATTGACTCCAAAAACAAAGGCAAATAATTCTGAGGAAGAACTAAAACCATAAAATTATGTAATGTTAAAGGTCAAAAATCTTCAAATAGCTATAGATTGAAGAGGTTGCAAGACAGTTAGATGAGCATTACAAGCAGAAATGGAAATAGAAAGAGTTTGCAAAGTGGAAGCTACTGAAAGCTGCATGAAAAAAATTAGAGAGTATGATAGATCAGGCAAGAATAAATGGCATAATAGTATTGAAGTTGTCAAGTCTACCAAGAGGAAGAAAGGGAAAAGTTCCACTGTTGAAGAAAAAGCTAATTTTCTTCATGACACTATTTGCAAACGTCAAAGAAATTTCTTGCAAACAAGGGCAGCTGCAATCATGAACAAACAACCTACTAACTCTCAGTTAAATAAGTTAGATGATGAACTTTACTTATGGCATGTAAAGTAGCTAAAAACCTGCTCGTGAACAGAAAGAATTTTAAGAAATTACATTTTTTGTATGAAAGAACTGAAGGTAGGTCTTGTTCAATATTTTTAGTTCCCTATTGGTACTGCTAGTGATAAAAAGAAGGATTGAAAGAGATGAGTAAAAAGGAGCTAGTAAAGATGCTTCAAAGAATATAAAAGGAAGTCCAAGAATGAAAAGAATGTCTAAGAGGAAGAAGACAGATTCTGACCATGAAGATGAAGAGCAACTAAAGACTTTTTTGAAGATAGTTTCAGATGAAGAAGGAATAATAGATTATGAAGTACAAAGAAAGAGATTTCCAATTATTAATAGGAATCAAAATACTATCATTATGACAACATGGATCAGAGTGCATATACTACAAGATCTTTAGAGTCTGATGAAGTTCAAGAAGGTATTATAACCTTCTCAGATATGTTGACAAGGTTTGATAGCTAGATCTTGTGTAGTTATAAAACTTAGGTGATGCAGAGGTTGTAACAACTACTCCAGAAGGTGTTTGATCTAGGCTCTTTGGTAGATTTAAGAACAATGTTTTGATGTAAATGTAGAAATGAACTCGGAAGAATCAAGAAAGATAGAATCTTAAAGCTAGGATTTCTATGAGATTTAGGATCAATACTTTGATACATGGGGAATATGGTACTGAAATTCATAAATCTTACATAGAGGAAGTAGCCTCATACAAAAGTAAACACTTGAGAAGATGCGTTCTTTGAAGTTGTAAGTGTTGATCCTGCAATGGATGGTGCTTATAATCTGTTTAGATTCCATACAAAAAGCATATGACGAATCTGGAAGCTTTAATAATGGAAGCGAGAAGGATCTTTAAGTGTTGGTTTTATAACCACACAACAAATGATCATCAGTTCACCATGTCTAATAGACATCAAGAACTAGCTAGTCCAGAGCAAACGGCTTCTTGTAAAGACTTCTCAAATCTGTTAATGGCTGATAGTTTACCAAAAACTAATAATGTCTCAACTCTCCATACTTCACAAGTAAAGAGTTGGCTAGTCAAAGCATACACTTTGTTAAGACTTCTCAAATCCTTTGATGGTTGATAGTTCGGCCCAAAACTTATAATGGTTATCAATGCACCATGGGGTTGCAATGAAGCATTGGATATTCCAGAGCAAAAGGCTACTGGTAAAGAAACATCAAATCCGTTTATGGCTGGTAGTTTGCCAAAAACTACAAGGCCAACTTAGTTAGTGTTGCTATGTTGTTGAGTTGCTGAGATGCTGTAAAGATGACAAAGACTAAAAGCTAATGAATGTTAAATATTACAAAGTCATAAAAGAGTTCAGGTTTATCAAAGAGAAGATTAAAGAATAGCTATGTGTTTGGATACATCCTCTAAGTGATCAAGAAGCTTAAACTAAAGAAACATGAAGGTTAATAATGAACCTCTATGTTGCTATGGAGATTGTTTAGAATTATGTTTTCCAGACTAGTATTGTTAGTGTAGTTAGTTAAGTACTTTAGCCAGTACAATATGTTAGTGAACTAGTAGTAGAGATAGTACTGTTTAGTAGTAAGTTAGTACTATGCTAGCATAATATTAGTGGTATTAAACTGTTTAGAGAGATATGCTGAGTAATAACAGGAATAATATGCATTAACTCTTCACATGTTTTGTAAGCCAATAAGTTTCCTTGGTGTATAAAAGGAAACCCTACGGCACTATTAGCTATACAACTTATCACAAATGATTCATAGTTAGTAATTCCTGTTAACCTAAGCACATTAATATTAATCAAAGTACAGTTTTTATTCATTATTCTTCTTAGCATATAAGTATTTCCCATAACTTATATTGTTCATATTATGTTTCTCCTTTGTAAAGCTAGTTTAGATCTATCTAGATTGGCTACCACCCTTAACAGGCTAGAAAGATCTATTCATTTTGGGATCAATATTTACAATGATGCCCAAACGTTTAAATCAGATTTATTAACTAAACTGATTTTAAGCCCTCAACATATCGATGAATTTGATTTAAAAGTTGAAACATCGATTTCCTAAATGTAGAAGAAGAGGACCGAACACGTTTTTAAAAACCATTTAATGTACAAATTCATTTAAAACGTGTAATTTTTAACTAATGATTTTCAAGATTGTATAAGAAAATGATGGGAGTAAAAAGTCGATATGAACACACTTCAGGTTAATATTGTATATCATACCATTACCTAATGTAATAAATACCGATGTTGGTGCCTATGCACATGGGTCAAATATGCTTTTGAAAAAAAGTCATGATTCATCTAATAAATTTTTCAAAACTAAAACTTTTATCAAGGAATTCAATTTTAATATCATGACTTAGAATCATCTTAACAAAGGGATGTCATTCATTTTCGTAATCAAGAATTTGTATGTGTCATTTGGTATCCTGTTCGACCCTAAATTGTTTTATAAGGATGGGATTAAATTGGGGCAAGTCTAACTTAAAGACTTTTCTGTAAACAAAAGTGCTTGCCGGGAGACAACCCGGAATGTATTTTCAATTTTTATCGAGTCTGTCTTCCCAGACTGTCTATACGGCGTATCCAAACCCTATGGATACGGCGTATTGACTATCTGGACATTTCTAGTCTTTATTTTTAGCATGGTCTATATGACGTATTCATTAAACGAATACAGCGTATTCGACACATGATCATCCGTTGTATCCTGGGGACTGATATGGCGTAGACAACTTCCATATCAATTTTAGGTTCAATATTTTGAGTCTCACCAAACAATACACGAGAAAGGAATTGCACTAGTTTTCTTATGCTTAATACAGGAACCTTCTGAATGAAAAGATTTGGTGGACTGCTTATTTTCGTAGAATTCTTGTGTGTGCTGATCGTCTGGCAAGATTTAGACTCGCCTTTCCTCACACACATTCTTTGTTTCAATAAACTCAACATGGAGAAATACCACGCAAATATCAAGGGATTTCTCATTCTAAATCTTTTTATTCCCGTATTAATGTTTAATCTATACAACGATGACGTTTCAAATTTAAAGTGGGGGTATAGGAATAAGAATGTTTACGTGTCCTAATATTTTCACGACTAAAATACGTAATTATCTCAATTTAAAAAAAATTCAAGCATACTTTTTGAAATTACTTGATACATAACCCGCCATAAAGACATAACCCTTGTTAGATATTGGTAAAGATTTAACATTATCCGTTTCCATTGTTTACACCCAAATTCCACAAAAATAAGAGTGTACCGTGAAGTTAAGAGACTTTAGAACTATGGATGTTATATCTATTCGGACCGCAATTAATGAGGTACTATGTATGTTAATGGAGTATAACTTTTTAGAATTGGTAAATTTTAGATACACCTAAATGCACCTTTAATGTTGCCTTATTAACTAACTACACTGGTTAGTTAAACTCCCGTTTAAACCCTTTATCACTCTCATTTTAAGATAAGATGCCCTAGAAATAACCCCGTAGAGCCAATCCTTTAAGAACCACACCAATTATTTTGTTTCTTACCTTTACACCTTAGCCAAGAATAGCCCCTTGTAGATTAAGGTTTGTTTTTACAGTTTCAAGTTGCTTAAAGATGGAAAGTTTGTAATTCCACAATCATGTGTCATTTTTCTATCTTGATAGCGGTTGGAAGAAATTTAACAACATATGCAAATGGAATGTATATGTTAGTCAAAAATCCAATATCTTTACTACCATCCCAATAATGGTACGTCTGAAGAACGAAGAATTACCGCAGGAATTATCCATAGAAAATATGATTTTGAAGATGTGAAACTACTCCGAGTTTTCGTATGTTAGCAAAAAAAAAAGAATAAAAATTTTGAAGATAAACTTTTTCGCAACTGAACTGAAGGAATTACAACACAAAGATCGATTATTCCGATGATACAAATCGACGTAGAAGATTATGTAAAAAGAGGAAGATATCGCCAACTTTTGCCATGTAAAGTCTGTAATATGGTGATGATGGGAAAAGATTGTAACGTTTACGGAATGCCAATCATATAGTTTGTTGTTTTTGATTTTATGATCAAGATATTGTAAATAGTTGTGTCTTTGTCATTGAAACGACGGGAACAATGTGTCTATCAACTTTTATTTAGGACTTAACCAATTTTGTCTTCATAATTTTTATCAACAACACTTTAATTTCCATTTCCTAATCATTAACCATGGTTACACAGAATGAGGAAGTGATCGAGCATGCATGTCTATTCCATCTTACGTCCATGTATGCATGACTCAAGCTCCTTATTGGTTTAATACTATTAGAGAAAGTTAGAAATCCATACCTATATTACTCTACAATTCCTACTCTAGCTTATTTGAGGTGGGAGTGACAGTCCACATGTTCTATTCCCGTCTTTATGGGTGTGAATGTTGGATCGTTTTTCGCCCTCGTCTGGAATATTGGTCTCGATAAAGATTAATAAGAGTAATCACGCCTAAGCCTTCTCATTACAAACCCATATTTACCTTTATAAAAACTTGTTACTTCTTAGCTTAACGTTGAGATTGTATCCTTACCAAGCTTATGAATAGAATACTCATCACGTACCAAGCAATGATCGAATTAGTTTACATGTTTTACCAACATAGATTAGTTCAGTGATTTGAGTGTTTTCATCTTCTTATTTCGTGAGGTGTTTGGTTGTGTGACTTATGTAGATCTAATAAATAACATAACAAAAAATATCCTAGGGATACATTTTTTGTAAACTCTAAAGGTCTACTTGAGGAAAAGTAGGAATACAAGTGGGGGATAAGTGGGGGGATATTTGATGACATCAAATAACGTCACTTTTATAGCATCATTTATCCCATGTATATTACCCATTTTGTATTATTATTGCAAAGAGTTGTTACTTAATCGTTTGTATTTAAGAATTTCAGTAATTATGGAGTACTTGGTGAAGTTATTCTAAAAGGCATGCATTTTGGAGCATAAATAAAGAGTTTGAGAAAGTCTACTGATTTGACAGCAAATACACCATATTATACTAGACCTATACGACGTATCCAAGACTTTAACGAATCAAAACACCATTGCCTGACTTTGAAGAATACATCGTATCCACATCAACGATACACCGTATGTAATACTTTGGTCAATGAAGAAGAACGAGCTGGATTTACCCAATACGCCGTATCCATCAAGAAGATACGGCGTATCCGTGCCTATACTTCACAAGAAACTAGGAAGACATAAAGACTAATACGCCGTATCCAGAAGCCTCTATACGCCGTATCCAAGGATTATTATACACAAAGATTCTAGAAGATATCAAACGTGGTCCTTACTCTAAGAAAGCCTAATACACCGTATCCCATATCGCCCGATACGGCGTATCGAACCGACTACCAGACTATATAAATAGACGATCTAAAACTCAGTTTTATATATGCAAGTGAATCCCTAAACCACCAAGTAGACCAAGAGACGAATAAAGGAGCCTAGAAGGTCATAAAAGAGCCTCAAGATCATAGGAAAACTCTTGTAATATTCGCAAAACCAAATACGCGTTCGATTAAGGTTTCTTTATTTTAATCGTTCATATATCAAACCGTATGTATTTTTACAATGACTATCGGCTGATACCTTTAGGTATCGTCCATGTTTATGAAGATCTAATGTTTGGTTTGTTTATCTTGATTGCTTAATTTATCATTGGTTGTTGTTTATGTTTATCAATTTATATTCGTTTACGTGCTTAAGTATGCGACCTATCATTCAACTAGATCTAGTCCTACATATTTAATGTGCTGCAACTTCAGTGTTGTTTAGGCGTAGGCTAAGAGTCCCGAATAGCTCTCCATATTGCAATTTATATATCTAGAATCATAGGATCACAAATATTGACCTATCCTTGCCTTTAGTTTAGTGAGCTTAGTTGATCCATAAGGTGACCTTGGTATAATCGAGTTACATTCTTTATTCCATTTGGTAAGGATCTCGGCAGTGGGACTACTAGTATATAAAGAAGCCGTTAAGCAGTAAGTGAGTAATAATCTCGATGACTAAGGTTTAGTTAGTGCATCATTACTTAGATCCTAAGTAGATTCATAAATCATCCATAAGGTGCTTTATGGCGGATGCCGTCTAATTCTGACAGGTTTGGCGTAAAATTTTTCACTGGTCTTATAGATGATGGTAAGCCCAAGGTTAGGAATGATATGCCCCTTCAAGATAAGACAATCATTGCACTAAATAAACAAACCTGCATTTTATCGGATTATTCATGGTTGATATGTTTTCCTTAAATTAGTTCTTGACCGTTTCTCTATCCTTTGTCTTCTTGTGTGTGTTTATTGCTTTACTTGTCATCAAAACCTTTGGTTAGATACACAAAACCGTGCCAGTCTCTCAGGCTAAAACCCCCCCTTTTGCAATAGTTTTAGGTTTAACTTAGATAACTAAAATACTAATAGAATTGGTAATTAACGCTCTCGCTCTTAGTGATCGACACCCTACTTACCAGCGAAACTACAATTGACTGGGTACACTGCCCGTTAAAGTGTTGTTTTTAGGTTAAGTCGGCAAAATATAATAGTAAAACTTGATACATAAAATAACACCTACACAACGACACATTACCTGTCTAAACTTGCACCGGCATAGTCACTATCAGTATAAGCTTCGTGTGTGTGTGTGTGAGTGTAAGTCCTTAGGATACCTAAGGCATAATTTAGTTGACCTTTCAAGTATCTAAAGATTCTTTTCACAGCTTGAAGAAGTGAAAAATTTTGGTGTGAACTATGAAATCTTGCATAATGCACATACAACAAACATTGTATCAGGCTTGAAGATGTTAAATACATCAATGATCCAATCATTGATCTATATAAGTTAACATCAACATCTTCAGCACTTTCATCCTTCATCAAAGGCTTTGAAGTCTCCATAGGAGTACTTGTTGTCTTCATAGTTGAAAAACCAAACTTCTTCAAAATTTCATCCATATACTTGTCTTGACTGATGAAAATCCCATCATCTTTCTGTGTCACTTGTAGCTCTAAGAAGAAAGTGAGCTCACCCATTAAACTCATTTAAAACTTCTTATGCATCAGCTTCTCAAACTCAATGCATAAAACCTTCTTAGTAGATCCAAAAATGATATCATCTACATGTACTTGAACTAGTAGGATATCACCTTTGACCCTTTTAATAAACAAAGTCTTATCTATTTGACCTCTTTGAAATCCATTGTCCAATAAATAAGTGGACAAGGTTTCATACCAAGCTCTAGGAGCTTGATGCAAACCATAGAGAGCCTTTTCTACTTTGTAAACTCTATCAGGGAAGTCTGGGTCTTCAAAACCTAAGGGTTGACAAACATAGACCTCCTCTTCAATCTTTCCATACAGAAAAGCACTCTTCACATCCATCTGGTACACCACAAAGTCTTTATATGAGGCATATGCTAAAAATAGCCTGATTGTTTTAAGTCTGGCAACTGGAGAAAAAAACTTAACATAATCAATTCCTTCTTCTTGTGTGTACCCTTGAGCAACCAATCTAGCCTTGTTCCTGATCACAATACCTCTTTCATCTTTCTTGTTCTTGTATACCCATTTAGTACCAATGGCTCTTTTGCCATGTGGTAAATCCACCAAGGTTTAAACTTGTTGTAACTTAAACTGCAGAAGCTCTTCTTGCATAGCTTCTATCCAGCTTAGATATTTTAATGCTTAGATTACCTTCTTAGGCTTTGCTTGTGATAAAAAACATGCAAACAGACAATTTTAAAAGTCTTTATGGTTGATTCTCTATTGCATTGAACTAAACATACCATGTTTAGTCACACTCTTTGTCATTCTTCTAGTTTGAGGTGCTAAATGTATATCTCCAATTATTTGTTCAAGTGGATGATCATTGTGAAGTCTGATAGTTGGAATAGGACTGTGATGTGTTGTAGTGTAGGGTTGTTTTTTAATGTTTTCAAGTTTTAAATTTATATTTTGCCGACTAAACCAAAAACAATACTTTAACGGGCAGTGTACCCGATCGGTAGTAGTTTTGTGGTAAGTATGGTGTCGATCACTAAGAGCGAGGTTAAATCTATCAATTTAATTAATATATTGGTTATATAATCTATGTTATTTCTATTCTAATCCTATGTTAAACCTATGTCATTCTAAGTCCTAATTCTAACGGGAAAAGAGGGTTTTTAGCCTGAGAGACTGACACGGTTTGGTTGGTGACTACAATCAATTCAAGACACTGTTACCCACGCAAGCTAATAGATAAAAGATAAAAGAGCGGTCAAACCTTATATAAGAAAACTGTATTAACCATTATTAATCCGATTAGAACGTTGGTTTGTTTATATAAGTTGGCAATGATTCTTCTCTTGAGGTGGCATATCATTCTTAAGACTTAGGCGTTACATCATCCTAAGACCTAGACACATTAATTTTGTCATAATTAAAGCATCCGCATAAAGCATCCTATTCTGGTGATTATAATTTATCTTAGAGATTAAAGCAATGGCGATCTTGTTAAACCCTAGCTTATAGAGACTTTACCCACTTACCGCTTAATGGTAATCTATACACTAGTAGTCCACTTGTCTAACTAGCCAATGGAATCAGAACATTATTTGTTGAATTATCTAGGTCTACTGTTAGTCACACGATCAATAAACTATCAAGCATTTCCAATTAACTAGTTATGCCCAATGGCGTATCTAGACACAGACTTAGAAGGACAATACTTGTATAACTATTATTCTAGATATACTAAATTACTATACGGAGAGCTTGCCTGGACTCTCAGTCCGTTGGTCACTTAGCTAGATCCTGGTTGAATGATTAGGTCGCATACAGAAGCGCGGGTAAACAGTTATAAAATTGATAACTAAACAAGCAATTCAACTCGATAAATCAAAAAATTGATATAAACAAATACCAAATTTAGCTCTTTCATCATAAAAAAAAAATAATGGCTAATACCCAAAGGTATTAGCCTTCACACGTTATAATAAAGACAAGAGTAATTATTTAGCCAGGGTAAACTAACCGATTTAACGAATGATACCAAAAACTAAACGATTACTAAAGTATATGGAATATCACGATGTCTCGTATGGAATTGAATACGTTGCTAGACCTCTTCTGCTCTTTTTCTCCTCTAAAAATTGACTTTTGTGGTTTAGGTATCGAGAATATGATTTAGCACACTTAAAACTCGTTTTTGAGTTTTCTATTTATAAGGTCTGGAAGTTGGTTTGATACGCCGTATCCAAGTATTGGATACGGCGTATTGTGGATTTCTTGAAGTAGGGACCATGTTTGATATCTTCCAGAATATTATATTGATTCCATATCTTGAATACGGCGTATTGAGTGATCAGGATACGGCGTGTTGAACTTCATTCCTTTCGTGGTCTTTGGTGAGTGCAGGCACGAATACGCCGTATCTTCTTGATGAATACGGCGTGTTGGTCTTCAGAATAGTAATCTTTAAAATATCTTCGTTTAAGCTCTAGAATGCGCGCCTTTTGCTATCTTTCACCAATTACTCCATAATTAGTGTGCGGGTTTTGTAACATGTAATTTCACAAAAAGTATGCTTGAATTTTTTTTAAATTTGAGCATAATTTAAGCATTTTTGTATGAAAATTAGGACAAGTAAACATTCTAAGTCCATCCCCCCACTTGAATTATACAACGTCCTCGTTGTATACATAAAACATTAAATACGAGAATTTAAAAAGAATTAGAATGAGAAAACTCCCCTGATAATTGCTCTGTAGATTCTCCAAGTTGCGTTTATGAGCAAGAATTCGTGTTGAATAGTCGCCTTGAAGTTTCAAGCTCCAACACTTCAAGATCTCCAGATATTTAAATTCTCCACCAATATTTGTTGATATTTCTTTCACGAGGTCCTGTATAAAATATAGGAAGAACATGTGTATTCCTATCTTGGTGCCTATGGTTAATTTAAACTAAACTAAACAAAATACGGGTCGTTTTGGTGGATACGGCGTATCAGTTTAGTAAATACACTGTATTCCAGAACTGACAATAATGTTTTTAAAGTGCAATAAAAATAAAGACTGATAACGTCCAAACAATCAATACGCCGTATGGTATGGAGTAGATACGCCGTATTGATGTCTGGGAAGACAGACTCGATAAAATTAAATAACAATCCGGGTTGTCTCCCAGGAAGCACTTTTGTTTACAATGAAGTCTTTAAGTTAGACTTTTCTTTAGCTTCTCTTTATTCCATCTCATGCATACTAATATGCCGCGTGTGAGCCATTATTTCGTCTTCGCATTTCTAATGTAATCAGGTCCTAGATTCAAAGCTCTGTAGAACCCCTTAAGCTTTTGGTATGCATGCGAGATTCCATTCTTCTCATCTTTTACGCTCACCTTCAATAATGGTGGGATTCTGTTGCATTGCTCATTAGTGTGACGCTTAAATCTCGGATGTGATCGTACCATTTGGTAAGTTACGTCATCATCACTTTTGTAAAGGGTAATTATCCCTTTGAATTAATTTGCTTTAATTCCAACTTCTCTTAAGAACGGTTCGCCAACAATAACATCGCCTATTCCTTCATCACGATAAGCATCCATATCTTTCAAAACTGCAAAGTCAGTTACAACAAATGGGTTCCAACAAAAATAGGCACATTCATTAAGGATCCTACAACATTATTCCCTTTGTACACCATCTTATCTTTCATTAATGAATTATGAAACTTTTTGGACATTACATTGACGTACAATAACGGGAAGAAGTTGACGTGTGTAAATTCAAATCCGATATGAAAACTTTAAGTTATGAGCACAGCCTATATGGATCTTCTTATCAGAGT
>BQNB010131864.1:0-18718 GCA_026074375.1 Tanacetum coccineum | reverse complement strand
TTTAATATTGCCTAAGTAACTGCTTTGCCTTTAAGTCCCCATAATCATGAACCGTTAATTACTCTCCGTAGTAAGCGCGAATGATTTGAATAGATCTATTTAGGCTGGACTCCCCGTTGGTGTACCCAGTTACGTGTAACCAATTGCACATCATTAGAAATCAATATAACGTATCACCATACCCTAAGGCTTCGGATTCATGAGCTAATGGCAATAATAAATATGTTTTCAATACCGGGTGTATATCAACGTAACCCGAATATCGCATTTGCATTCAAATTATATTACTTAAACCTATGGATTTCACTCAACCTTTGTGTTGACTTTTTGCATGTTTTTATCTCAGATAACTTATGGCATGGAGTGGCATGGACTTGAAGATGGCTAAAACTTGTTACATTTACATTGTAACTAAATTTTGGGACATGCCTTTGTAAAACTTTGATTTGAAATAAATGATAACATATCTTTTGAATAAACGTCTCTTTTGAAGTCGTTTTCTATGATTATGATTGTTGTATCCATGAAGTAATACCCCAAATTAGCTTTCGCTGCTATATTGTAAAAATGGGGGTGTTACAGATTGGTATCAGCGCCATGGTTATAGAGAACAAGGTCAAAACCTTAACTATAACCACATTTCTTTTTCAGCCATCAAAGTCCTCCATGCCACTACATTTTGGAACAAGTATGTAAAGATACATATCTATTATACTATTACATAAATAACATATGTTATTTACAAATTGGGTTGTTATTAGAACGATGTCTTCTCCCAACCGCTCTACTCCCGATCTTGAGGATTGCATTTTCCTCTATAAATATTCTTAACTATACTTCGTTTCACCAGATTACTTCCCAACTTCATCGGAAAGCAGTCCTTTTAACTCTTCGGAAAACTCTACAGATAATATGATCCCACCAGTATCCTCATCTTTCTACAATAATCCTTGTTTGAAGGACGTACAAGCATTTATTGCTAAGGAATTCTCTATTTCATCACTAGATCCTATTACTCCACCAGCTATTTTAACTCCATCTTCGGTATTACCACCATCATTACTATTTAATCCTCGATATTTCTTTATTCCTAAAAGAACTATTACCGCCTAAGAAGCAAATTCATTCCCCATATTCTTCCTCAACTACGTTATCTAAATAATCTCGGAATCAAACCTGTGATTTGATATCACCATCTTTCTCAGTTTATACTCCTACCCCACCTCAGATATAGGAATTAGGGAAAAATTCTATCAAGACGCATGTAGAACACCATGAGAAACAAACTAAAAACATTTTCAACTACTTAACCCTCTTTTCACTATATTGAGAAAAGGAAAGAAAGATTTGTTATTGATTGGAAATCATACCAAGGGATTTTGATAAAGTGAAAGACAAACTTAAGGAAGCCCACGCACAGATACTTGAACTACAGAATGAGCATACAGGACAGAGAGACAAGATTTCTTTTGCTCGTTTGAGGATTTCTGATTTAGAAATAACCCTTGAGGATATCTAAGATCGCCATCAACTATATATGAAGAATCTTATGGAACACACTTCGTAAACCCCAAGACTACTAGATCAAAACTTTATCCTTATCACTTTTTATCTAAAGACATGTAGTATAAGTAGCAACACCTGTCATCTAAAGCTGTAATTCCATTTTACCTTACCGTTTCAATATCATATATGTCATTTCTTTTTATCTCCGTCTTCATCATCAATTAACTACGCCACTCTAAGTGCTTAAAAATTCAAAAATAAGCATTTCTCTTTAAGCATTTTAAGCATCACATTCTCTTTTATAACTTAGGATATCATTCTTATTACGTGTTATCTTTTGTTGATAGAATGCCTCCCAAAAGGACGTCAACATCCGAAACACCAGCCATAACTTTGGATGCCATCCGGCAACTGACTGCTGATTTTACTGCAGCCCTGGAAGCACAGACTGCTGCCATGGCAAGTGCTAGTAATCTTACTGGAACTCCTGCAGTGAAAACGGGAAACTACAAAGAGTTTATCAGCTGTCAACCTTTCTGCTTTAATGGTACGGAAGGAGCAGTAGGCCTTATTCGCTGGTTTGAACGAACCGAATCAGTATTCTCTTGAAGCAGATGTGCTGAGGAAAATAAAGTAACATTTACTACTGGTACTTTAACTGACGATGCCTATATCCTGGTGAGAATGCTATGCCCACGTATGGAATAGAGCAAGCTAATCGAAACAGAAAACAACATAAACCACCTAGACTGAGTTAAAAAGGCTTCTGACAAACAAGTATTGTCCCCGGACTGAGATCAGAAAAATGGAAGAGGAACTTTACAATCTGAGTGTAAAGGGAAATGATCTTAAACCCTATGTTAGAAGATTCCAAGAATTAACCACCTTGTGTCCAAACATGGTGCCAAACAATGAGAAACTCTTGGAAGCTTTTATCGGAGGTCTACCTCGAAGCATTGAAGGAAACGTTACTGCCTCGAAACCTCAAACTTTGGAGGAAGCCATCAACATATCCCAGAGGTTAATGGATCAGATAATAAAACGCGATTCTGTGCAAGAAACCAATGATCATAAACGAAAATTAGAAGATAAGAGAAACACCATCGACAACAACAACAACTACCCCAAATACCACAACAACAATAACCACTTCAACAATCGCAAAAATGACAACTACCAAAATAACCACAACAATCACAACCGTAATGATGATTACCACCACCAGCAGAATAGAAGACAAGAACCTGTTAGGACTTATCCTCCCAAAAGATACCATGGAAACCTTCCTTTGTGTACAAAATGCACCCTGCATCACACAGGAGATTGCACTGTCAAGTGTCGAACTTGCAACAAAGTGGGTCATCTGACCAGAAACTGCAGAGACAAAAGATCAACCGCTGAAAACAACTCTTGAGGATATTCAAGTTCATCAGAATCTTCTTCAATCTGAAAACTCCGATCATCAAGCTACAATCTTTGTCATTTGTTATTTTTATCCTACTACAAGATACGTAACATAAGTATCAACTCTTTTTCATATGTAAAGTTATCCATGAAATAATAAAGTGATGATTCTGTTACATCTTGTTATCTAATGGTATCAAAACTTGTCATCATTTGTCAATTCCATCGATTCTATTATGTTCAACTCTGAATACTCTCCTCATACCTTTGCAACAAAAATTTTCATCCTCGATTATATGGGCGTCAGTACAATCAATTCATGATCATATCATTTTCTACACTTTACCATATCGTGTTTTTATGCTTAGGTAAGACGATTTATGATCATCTTATTGAAATGAATTAGAATGCTTCTTCATTTGAATAAGGAAATTATAAATCCTTGAACTATGAATTTATAAATTCTCAATTACAAAGAGTTGGACGCTTCTTTTTGTAAATGACTAATTATAAATAAGTAGGCTTAAGTATATAACATAAAGTACAAACAAGTTTCTTTCACATTAATCCTTTGTACAATATACAATCCCTTAATCATTATCATTATTACCTTCATTTTCATTATTACCTTCATCATCTGTTCATTTCAAAAATCTATATCTCACGTGATTAGCAACTCTCTTACAAATTCATAATTATTCCATGACATTACTCATTCCATGATCTCTGTATTCTAAAAAAAAAATAAAAAAAAATTTCTATAATTCGGTAACGTAATTAACAAGGAAACACAACAAAGAATCTATGCAAAATCAACAGAATTTCAAAACCACTAGGTCAATGAAAATTTTGATAAAGACTTGTGATAGAATTTCTATTTGATGCTTGACTTTTAAAGGTATAATGAAATACGATTCCTTACATCTGCGATACGCAACGTATTCCATCCACCCCAGATTCTACCAGAATCTAGAGACATTCTATTGACTATCACCAAGATGATGATCTTGAAAATAAGTAGACGGTGAAAAAGAAAGTAGATTATATTATGGTGCGCAACATAATTATAAATGAATCACACACGTGAACTTGTGACCTTGATTAGCCTAACATAAAGATCAAATTCATGCTAGTACCACCATATATATCACAATAACTTCAATTACATCGTCGGAACGAATTCTGTAAGGGGTGGAGACTATAACAACCCAAGAATTTTCATCAACCTATTTTACTATTATCACAATTATACAGGGAAATTTTTCGCTTTATTACATTACTTGTATATCTCAGTATGTCATAACTAAAGTAGATGAGCTCACGCAACCTATCTATGGCCATCCTGTCGCATATATGTCAAGCAAACATCACAATATGTCAAGTCAATATCATCATATCCTTATTACAAAGTACATTATTCCTATAATGTACCATTCACAACGTTATATTAAAATAGGCTTTAAACCGTTATCGGATGCCTCTAAACCCTAATTCCATGAAGGATTAACATCTAAAGTGAATGCACAAGCTACTAAAGCATATATATAAGCAATATAACATCTCATTAGAAATATAAAATCTCATACAAGTCTCTAAAAGTTCAATGTACAAGTCATTAAGCATGATCTCTAAAATAGCCGTTTTACCTCCGTTTTCATTCTAATTTCTTCACCATCACTTATGTACAAGCTACTACACTCAACATACAATGTGTAAACCCTAATTATTCTATTCATAAACTTTCATACACATTTTTACTCTTAAAACCCTAATTCAAAACCCTAAACCCTAAAACCAAGCTAGATTCTAAACCATGACCTGTTTCTTGGCTTTTATCCATTGTAAACCCAAACCAACACTCAATTAAGTTTTAATAACTTATTTTACAATCATATCAATCCTATTCAATCATTATTTCATCATTACTTCATCATTACCTTCACTTAAAAAAACTTGTACGGAAAACATATCCTAGAAATACACCTAATATGTATCTAATTGGTTCATTTAACCCGTTTACACTTGTTTTTAAAACCCATATAATCCCAAATAAAACCAACCAGGCCAATAAAATCATAAAATGAGTTAACAAATAAAATCATTAATCTATCATTAACTTGCAACGTACATAAAATCAAAGCCTAGAAAACATAACGAATCCAGAAAACCTAATATAACTTTGACCCGTTTTATTTATCAATTTCCAAACCATTTTAACTTAAACCAACGACCAAACTTCATTAAATAACTATTATATAAGCCCTAGGATTTGTATTCCATCATTCCTAATCAAGAGTATGCAAAATACAAGCCAAGAAAGTCAAGAAAACCCTAAATGAGCCCTAGTTGAACCCGTACTCCCATTTCTTCAATTCTAATCCGTTTTAACCCAAACGAATTGCTAATATTTGCTAATTACTTTAATCCCAGACCTTAACAACCTATTTCATCATTCCTTAATCATTTATAACACTATTACCTTGTTTATAAAAAACTTTGAAGAGACCGCGTCGAACCAAAATAAAACCCGTATACATCTATGACCTTTTGACAGACCCTCTAAATTTCTACCAAGTCAAATGAACCAAGTGAACCTCTTCTAGAATCATAGTAGCAGCTTACTAAGCAACTTTGACTTATCCTTGGTCAAATTTGAAAAGCACATGGCCTTGTTCTTGCCTACTTCAGCCGCGGCATACCCCAACCCCAAACACCTCATCAAAGCTACTTCATAGACCTCCACCATTGATTTCCTAGCTTCTACACATCATAACCTAGACCCTCTATGTGTCAAGACCAGATCATAACCCTTGCTTACTCCTTGCTACTTCAAATGGGTATAAATAGGGCATGAGTTGTATTTTATTCTTCTTCACACATCCCCCACTGACCACCACTATAACCCATCATACGAGAATCAACTCCTTGCTCAATATGAATTCTAATAGATCTTAAGAAGTCTCAAGTACAGAAAGGAAGCAAAAGAAAGCAAGAAACGAAGCCCGAGAGTCGTTACTGCTCAGGCCGTACAAGCCGAAAGCCTGATTCTGAACGCCGTTTTCCAAGCTATAACACAAACCAGGTTCATAAGCTTGTATTCTACTCATGTACGTACATAATTTTCATATGTTCTTGCAAAATCATAATATAAAGCTTTGAACTTAAAACCTAAGTTTTATGCCTTTTTGCTCTCAAAACCGTACACCCCAACCCTAATTTTTCATGTTTTTTTTTACTTAAACTCTGATTTAAACTTAAACTTTTGTTAATAAATCAATCCCTAAGAAGCTAGGTATAATGTTAAAATAAGTGCATTGATAAGTCATCAGAGAATTATTGACCTTAAAACCCCCGCGCGTTTCATTTTGAAACCCTAATTTGAGACCCATTTTAAACCTTTGAAACTTAACAAACGTTAAATAAACTTATGTTGTGTGTAAAACCTTCATATTTATAGTTTATTATAACTTATAAATGAACTATTGAAATGTTAAAAAAAACATGCATGGCAATTTGGACAATATTGTTATTATAAAAACCATAGCAAGGGGTATTATATCTTTAAATTTTTTATTTACCCAGAAACTTATAACTAAAAGGACTAAAAGTGTCATTTTAATCGAAAGTTATAACTATAGGGGTCTATTATGGCACTTTTTAAAGTATAAGGTTGACTAGTGCATATCAATAGAAAGTTGAAGGAACCAAAGATCGTAAAAAATGCAAACCCTAAGGGGTTCTACTAGCAAATTTCCAAACCCTAGGGTCTAGAATTTAACATTTGAAAAAGTATAAAATCATGTTTAAAAACCTTACGAACTAACTTTTAATTAATGCTTCCTCGTGCTTAAACATTTTCAGATATGGATTAAAACGCATAAAAAAAAAACCGATTATAACATATCCAATACAGGGAGCTTCATATTAAGAGGTTTCAATCTTTGTATTACGTTCCTGACTTAGTTGTTGGGTTTACGATTTAAAGTGCCCTAGCTCCCAAAACGTTTAACTGAATGACATCTGAATTATGATGCCCGAACGGTGAAACCATAATTCCCAAACTCAACAATAAACACATAACTCTCAAAACTAAAGTTCTAAAGTACAATCTTCCTAAGACTTGAGACATATTCTAACTCAGGATTGTGTGACGTGGTGCTTATATTACTATCATTTGCTAAATTCACGCTATCCCCTGTTAAGGATTGTGATAATGTCGTCAGCTTCATTTGGAATATTTATTACATCTACATATCAGGTGAAGTTCATAGCCTCGCCTTTCAATCTTTTGAATGTTTTATAAACCCGCGAGGGGAATACATGCTTGTTACAAACTCTTTTACTTACTCAATTATCTTATAACAATGTGATTACTTTTCAAAGACTTATACATGCTTAAACCAGGATACAAATGTTTCCTAAACTATAGCCTATCCTGATATATTATTGCCTACAGTACATGAAAATATCTTATTTGGGAAGTATCTCCTAATATTTCATTAATATGGTTGTTAGTAGGGGGGGCTCTTTGGTAACTATCTCCAATATTACTTTTAATGTCACTTGGGTAATATCTCCCCAATATCTCTTTAATGTCCTCTTTAGGAAATATCCCGTAATATTTCCTTAATATCTCTTTGCGTAATTTCTCTCCCAATATCTCTTAATGTCCTCTTTGGTAGTATCTCCCAATATCTTCTTAATATCTCTTATGTGATTCATAAGTTTAAGGGTGATAATACTGTTCTCCATGATAAAACTTCAGTTCTCCATGAATAAAATGTTCTCGCATATAAATTATCCCTGCATAACCAACATTTACACTATAATAACTTGTATTCAAGAATTACAATTCAAAACCTATGAAATTTCACACAACCATTAAGTGTTGACTTTTTACAGTTTATCTTCAGGTAATTGAGCAAGATTGCGGCACTGAGTGGCCATAGACTCGAAGTGCTGAACGTTTCATTCAAACATGAAGTTTTTAGATTTTGGGACCGTGCATTTTGTAAAAACTCTGATTAATAATGAATGATAACAAAATTTTTCCAACAACGACTCTTTAAAAGTAGTTTTCATATGATTATGATGTTGTATCCATGAAGTAATACCCCATGATTATCTTCTGCTGCTATATTGTAAAAAAAGTGGGGGTGTTAACACTAGAGCCACTACTTTGTGTAGACCCATTTATAAAACCAGTATTTATTTCAAGCTTTGAAAGTTTGATGCCATCATTTACTAACTCATTCATCAAAGCTTTGTATCTGGTGAAAGTTTATGTTAGTGTTTCACCTTCTTTGAATTTGAAGGTGTTATAACATAACTTTAGCTCCATGACCCTACTTTCTTTCACATCAGAGGGCCCTCATGATATAGTATCAGGTCATCCCAGGTTGATTTAGCTGTTAAGCAGTTTATGATAGAATTCATTTGGTCATCTGGAAGGACAGACATGATGATACTTTTGAGTCGCTGATCTAAGTTAGCAGTCTTTCTCTCATCTCCAGTCCATTGTCCTTCTAGCTTCCTTTGACCAGCTGTCATGGGGATAAAAGGACTATTTTTGATGATATTTTCAAATTGAGGTTCAATACCAATGATATGGCACATGAACCTCTTTTTCCAATTGGAGAAATTTTCCACCTCTAGTACAGGAGCAGCATTTAGTTGGCCACCCATATATTCAAGAGTTTGTGGTACTTCTACTGCTGCCATTTAAGATGGATCTTGATTTTAAAAATCTTTAAGCCTTTTCAAAGGGATTTTATAAACCAGAAGGCCCTGATACCACTTGTTGGTCCCTTGGAATATGATATAAGGTTAATCAAGTTAAACTAATCACATTCCATGGCAACGAAGTGAGTTTTAAACAAATATATATGAAGAATATAAAGAACAAGTTTAAAACACACAGAAGTACTTTTCAACGTATAGGTTCTTATTAGAATCAAATAAAGAATATATGATACACCTTGCTTGCGGAATAGAAAGGTGGTTGAATGACAACTGGGGTGTTATCTCTTTCGAAATTATTCTCTAACCAAAGTTATGAAAAATAAGAAAACAAACTATTCGACTAGAACTGAAGCTTCAACTTCAACAGTTTCCATTCAGTTTGTTTGAGAGATAAAGGAACTCTTTAATGTGTTTCACATTAATTGGAAGAGATTACATTTACTCTGGGAATCCCTTTCCTTTTATAGGCAAAGGGATTAGGGTTTACAAGTTAACCTAGTACGCGTGTCATGCATCCAATGGGTGGTTAAGATACCATTTAATGCAGACGTGCTCTAAAGTACCAGGAAAGTTCCATTCATGGAAAGTGTATATACTTCTATAACCAACTTAGAAGTACGCTTTTCCCAAGGATGGTGCTTTATTTTCTTTTGACATAGCAAATCTTTTTTTCCCCGCCTTTAGAACTCTAGAAGAGAAACTTGGGGGGGGGGGGGGGGGGGGGGGGGGGGGGGGGGGGGGGGGGGATCGTTTCAAACTTCTGTTAAGGAGATAGACAACGTTCAGCTTGGAATTGTCAACCAAACTGAACTGAAGCCTTTCCAAAGACCTTCTTCAGTTTTTGTACCGCTATATAAACTGAAGTGAAGATACTGCCCAATCTTCTAAGGACCAGAAGAGCTGACGCTGAAGAAACTTCAGCGACTCAAATTGAAAGACTTTAGCTTGAGTAACACTTATGGGATTTTATGTTTAAATCTACTGAAAGACTGAAGGGCACAGGAACTGAACCCAACACTTACTCCAGCACCGTCATACTCATTACCTCATGCTCATACTCAAGCTTCAAAGACATACAATTGGCATCAAAGATTCAAGAAAACAAGAAAGCTCAAAACTCATAAAGACAAAGTTCTCCTTAAATGTTTGAATGATGATTATTATTTCAGGGGAGATTGTTAGCTTTTAAGATGACGCAAAGTATAAGCATGTCAGTCTAATTTACAAGGCGATTCAAGGATGTTCATATGTGGAAAGTATCGGTCTCCATCAAACAAAGACTAAAGTATTGGTTACTACTACAAAGTCCATCCATCACAATGAAAGATTTAAAGATCTGGTATAAAAGACAAAGTCAAAAGACAATGACAAAGGCTCAAGATGAAAGATCATGAAGCATGAAGGAACAAGTCTACTACAACAAAGTTCAAGACCAAGACTCAAGACCGCAAGAGATTCAAGATAATATAATTTCAATGACCCATTCCTTTGGGGGAGATTGGTAGCCTTAAAATATTAAGTCAAACAAGAGAGTCACTCTCATTATAGATAGTGTCGGGTATTTACGTCATAGTAACTTTGTAACGAATGTACTTAGGCAGTAATGGATACAGCACAAGAATAATCTAATATTGGTATGTGTTATGGGCCAAAATGCCCAACCAAAGCCGTAGCCCGCCATCAAATTATCTAAAACGGCCTAATATGGGCAATTGAACTATAAATAATCCCTTCGCGAGTGCGTTAGGAATGGTTTGGCCTCAAATTGTATTCATAGTGATCTCCATACCATGTCTCAGTCATTCTCTGTCTACACCTCAACTGAATCCTCCCCCCCGCCCCTCTCTCTTTACTTTCTCTCACTAGAAGTTCCATGGTTTAGTACATGGTTTTATGTTTGAGAAATAGTATAGATAAATATAGGATAACATAGATGATGGCCTGAATCAAATTATAATTCATAGAAAGCATTTCGTGTATGTAAAAGAGGATTAGGTTCACCTCTATACCACCTGTACCTATCATTTCACCTAGCTGCAGTCCAACATCTGATGCAACCACCCAGCCAAGATAGGATGCAGGCAAAAGTGACAATATAAGGGAACTCATCATCATCGCCTATAAAATATTCAAATGCAGCAAAGAAAACCTAATGTTGATTGCTATTAAACACCGAACGCTAACATCATCAGTTCAGGACTCCTAAAACGACGTCATTTCAAGCGGTGCCATGTTGATCACCAAACAAAGTCTTATTAGACCCTCCAACCACATACGGGCCCCTGAATATAGAGCCGGCATAATAAACAACAAAGCAAATTTGCAGTAGTAGTGATTTGAGCAGTTTCTAGATCCATCTCTTCCTTGTGAGTAAAGAGTTCTTCTTGTTAGTTTCTTCTAGATCAAAGTTTCAGAACACAAGCTCTGATACCACTTGTTGATCCCAACTTAAGATCTATTCCTTAGCTTGTAAAGATTAAGTTACTTTGGATAAATTCAAAACAACTATGGTTGAAACTTTGTGAATACTAAAGAGTATGCGGAATCTACTCTTTAACACTTTGAAGAATATTAATGAAACAATAAACTGTATGAAAAATGATATTACCTAAAAGCTCCAATATTATTATCAATAATACGAGTACTTTGTGTAGTACTAGGGTTTACAACCTTGAAGTTGTGTATCAAAACTTATATCTCTATTGTACATACAAAACCATAACCTAGGATCTCCTTTTATACACTAAGGAGTCCTTTACAAGATAACTACAAATCTTCTATAATGTTAAACTTATACGTATCTTTCTAACTATATATATGTCACACCCCCAAAACATCAGAGTATAATGGCATCTGAGGGCGGGTGACTTCATGATTATCATACTTCTAAGTAATACAGAACGACTTCTATATGGGACGTTTTAAGAAAACGGATCACTTGAATTAGGAAATAATAAATTGTTTAAACATTCAGCGGAAGCATAAAAATAAGTAATACGACATCGTTTTTAATTAGTACAAATGATCTTTAATAACTAGAAATGACTGCAATGCATGAGACTTCATATAGCATCTTCGTTCTTAATACCTGAGAAAACATTGCTAAAGTGTCAACATAAAGTTGGTGAGTTCATAGGTTTGTTTAAGCAGAAAAATGTAGTGTTTATGAATCACAAGATTTCATCCACATATGACAATATAACAGATACAAAGTCATATAAATTGCATTACTATTGTCTAAGCTCATGACACCGAAGCGTTAACATATACCAACAATGAATGAATGCCCTTGCAGGTGTCTAACCCGGGACACCCGTAATCTGACTCAAATGAAACTGTATTCGCTTGACTAATGTCAGTCCAAGACGAACAGGGACGTCAATCCCGATAGATCTATCCATAACATTCGCGCTCACTTAACCAACCTAATTGGTCAAGCAATTGACGGTTCATGATAATTCGGGCAGATAGCAACTTGGGTTAAATCGGGACTTAGACCAATCAGTAATGAGTAATTGTACTTGTATTCACACGTTTGAAATAAGCAATGTTCTCACCCCAAAAGATGATTTAAAACAGTAGAGTAGGGGCTATGAAAACTCACCTTGACAGTTAACCGTCGGAGATTGAAAAATGGATTAAAGCACGTCAGATAGCGAAACACCTAAGTAATTATGACAAATCTGAGTTTACATTCTAAAACTTAATGTATGCAATGAATTATGCAAATGGTCAAAAGGGTATTGCCGTTTATGAGTTAACATTTTACGTTTTCAAAGTGTTGATTAGACCGTTGGCTCTAGGGACGACTTTACATCTATAAGTATCTATACAGGAATCTATACTATCACGCGTCGCAATTTATATTCACAAGTCCATGTGATTTATATTTAAAGAAAATATAAACATTATTTGTATGTCACTAAGTGTATATATTTTCTCATCGTGTTTATTTATTTATATCGTTGTCGTTAAATAAATTTGTATAATTATCGGATTTATATATCACGGTTCGCTCAACTCGTTTAAGTTTCTTATCAGAAGAATATATTTTAATCCCTTGACTTTCCAAATAATAATATATATAATATATATAACTTTTATATTTTATATTCTTTTATTCTCATAACTTTACATATTTAGACCCGAATAGACTTTAAAAAAATATTTTTAGCGTTAAATACGTTTTTATAAACCGTGTTAAATTTATTTACTCTTTTAAAACTCGGCTTCGTGGTTACAAATTTTAAGTCATAAGAAAATGTTATTTAGACTTCTCCGCTTGACGAACTAATCATTTGCTCGTTAAAGGATTTTCCAATCCATTTGGATTCGGTTGGAACGTTTCGAGGACCCGAACAACATGCGTGTTTCTTATATTTCTTTGTGTTCAAACTCTTATAAAAATGGATTTTGCATGCATGTTTTTAGGAAAATATCTTATGAAATATTTCTATAAAATACTCAACCCATGTGGCCTACAACTTGTTTTCTTTCCTTTCCCCTTTTTCTGTTTTCTGTCTTCCGACAGTGGGTTGTACCCACTTGTCTTGTGTTTTCTTCTTCACCATGTAACCTCTCATGTGTATATATATAGTACATGGTTTGCTTCTTTTCCTGTTTCCCTTTTGCTGCCCAACAGACGCACAACAGTGAGTTGTTATACTCACTGTTTTGGTTTCTTTTCTTCCACAGCGAAACCCGCAATATATATGTAATAGATTTCTACCTATTTGCATGCTCATGACCTACATGGTTAGCAACAAGGAGGCTTAGTCTCGAATTTGGTGAAGGTCGAGGCACAAGGACGAATTTCATGCACTTAAGCAGACGCAACAGTGGCTGTTGTAGCCACGTTTCCTTGCAACGCAACAATCATGATAAGGTGGTACCCTTTCACGACTTAGTGGTACGTCTCATATGCTATTCGTGTCAAAGGTTTACGAGGTATGGGTACAAACCAACGAGCATGAGTCGTTCGTTCTTAACAGCGTCTGTGACGCACTCATAGCGAAACAAAAGGGTCGGTGTGGGTCGTTTTGGGTTACTGGATCACGCCCTTAGTATATGTCGAGGTCACAATATAAGGGTTTTCTACAACATTTCATGCTTAAATTCGGTGTATACTAGTCCCTAGTGATCCATCATAGCAAGTCTCATATGCGTTTAAGGTTAATGAAGTTTCCTGGTTTCGTTATTATCATTACATACGGTATGTTAGTTACAAGTTTTTACTACATGTTGTTATTTTATGTGTGTCACGACCCAAACCCTTGCATGCGTACGCACCTATTTACTCCGTGTGGGTTTAATGGCGTGCATAGGTTTTGTGACACCGAGGTCTCATTAAACTACATGGTGAGTGACATATAAATGTTAAACTACGAGAATGACTTACAAGGGTTCCAACGTTTGCTAGATGACGAGGAAAATGATGGTGTTGAGGGCTCGATCCACTCTTGATCACTACTTCTCTCGAAACCCAACGTCTCTGGACTTGCAAAACCCTAGACCCGAACCTTATTGTTTACTCCTTACTTTTAAAATTTAGTTATGTTAAGAGTGTGCATGTATGGCCCTATTTATACTTGAAATATTCACTCGGTTCCTGGAGCCTTGCATGTGAATGATATTATTTACATATACTATTGATGTATGATACTATTTGTGATAATTGCTTCTTTTCTAATACTATTAAAGAATAGATACTATTTGATGAATTGTAATTGGAATGAAATTGAAACAAGACGTAGTATTTGAATAATTTCGAAAGGTGTAGGACATTAGATGTAAGAATGTAATGATGGTGTTAGCTTGTTTATTTTGAATTCCTTTCTACTGATTGACTTAGATAGCATTTTGTATTTTTGAGTTTTGAGGAGATGTAACGTCAAGTTATATTGTTTGTTTAGTAATGTCTCAATATTGGTCCATTTTTATTTTATTTATTGAAGTATAAACGGGTTCACAAAATAATATAGTCGTGCGACTTTGTTTTGCGCGGCGTAAAAATAAAATATGATTTTTATTGTTACGCGTTTTCCAAAGTGTCCCTTTGTGATCCGTAAGCAAAATGATGGTTTACACGCGTTATTATATCTTTTGAATAGCGCAAAAATGTTATACGTCGATCGAAGAATAACTTTTATTGGAAAAATAACGGTACATTTGAAATGGCTTACGATACCTACTTTGCATAAAGGAACAAGAAGTTCTACATTTTTCCGAGGTGCTACAGCTTGGTTGACAATTCCAAGCTGAACGATGTTTGTCTCCTTCTTAGAAGACTGAAATGAAATGTTTCACTTCTAGAAAGTTTACAAGGCAAGAAAAAGATTGCTTTAAGTCAAAAGGAATAAAGCAATCTCCTTAGGAATGAATACTTCTAAAGTTGGTATAGAAGTACTACTACTTTCCTTAAAGGACTGTACCTGGTACGTTAAAGCATGCTTGCATTAAATGGCACCCATTTAATGCATGCCATGTGTACTAGGTTAACTTGTAAACCCTAATTTCTTTTGCCTATAAAAGGAAAAGGATGTTGAGAGTAAATGTTATCTCTTCCAATTAATGTGATACACATTAAAGAGCATTTATCTCACCAACAAACTGAACAGAACTGTTGAAGCTGAAGCTTCAGTTCCAGTCAAGTAGTTTGTTTTCTTACTCTCATAACTTTGCTTAAAGTTTAAGTTAGAAAGAGATAACACCCCAATTGTCATTCAACCACCTTGATATTCCGCATGCAAGGTGTGTCATAGATTCTTTATTTGATTCTAATAAGAACCTATACGTTGAAAAGTTACTTCTGTATGTTTTAAACTTGTTCATTATATTTCTTACATATATTTGTTTAAAACACGCTTTGTTGCCATGAAATGTGATTAGTTTAACTTGATAAACCTAATATCACATTCAAAGGGAACAAAAATTTTCAATTATGTAAACTTGTTTCTTTTAATAAATTTAACGATGTAATATTTTCAAAACGTCCATTTAGTGGTCATTCTCTTGTACTTTGTGTTTGAGGTGTTTATGAAGTCACGCCCTATGTTTCCTATTCTGCTTTGTCATATTTGGGGGTGTGACAGAATGGTATCAAGAGCCAAGGTTATAGAGACCTAGGTTGCATATTAGGCCTAGACTATAACCGAATCATAAGCATTGCATCGTAACATCATAAACACCTTGCATGCTTAGACACTATATGATTTCCTTGTTGCCTATACGTGCGTTTTTTGTTGCCTATATGTGAGTTATTTTGCTTTGAGTTTATTTTGCATTGAGTTTATTTTGCCATTGAGATCATCTTGCCTTGAGTTATTTTGCCTTGAGTTTATTTTGCTTTGAGTTCATTTGCTTTGAGTTCATTTTTGCCATTGAGTTCATCTTGCCTTGAGTTTATTTTTCCTTGAGTTATTTTGCCTTGAGTTATTTTGCATCGGGTTACGTTACCTTGCGTCTATTTTGCTTTGTGCATACTTTACACTTGTGTTATATAAAGTTATTTATATAAACCCTTTTTGCTTTTCACAATACCATGTCCCGCTCTACTATTTCGATTCCTTAAGAATCCACTAGAGAGAGTGTTAGATCGTCACCTTCACTGGTTATCTTCTCAAACACTGATGTAGAGGTTATGGCTATACCTGATGTCTTACCTGAGATCGCCCTAGAGGCGACGGCTGTAGTCGCTCCGCCTAATGCTGTACTAGACCTTGCTATTGAGTCTGACCTAGAGGTTGAGCCATCTAAGGCTTCGCCATCTCCCGACTATGTACCATCCTTTACTATTCATGCACCCGCTTCAACTGATTACCATCCAGGACCAGACATAAAATCCGAGCCCTTTAAGGATGAGTCTGAGCCTATTGAGGACGCACCTGAGACAGCTGAGCCTCTATCTGCTTAGGTTGCACCACCACCACCAGTTCAGATTACACCTACCTCACCTACTGAGCCTATACCTACTCCACGTGTCATTCCTCATGGTACTCGAGTCACTACGCGGAAGACAATTCGCCCCTAGCCTACCTTGCCATTAAGCTATAGAGTAGCCATCGCCCGGTGGAACGCTGCACCATTATCCACACCGTATTCATCACATAATCTGAGTATTCGGCATCACTGTCCGGATCCTCATTAGATGCACCATCCGTACCATGTTCTAGACCGTCTCACAGGAGGTCCCGCCATGTATCATCATCATCATCTAGCACTTCACCAGCACCATCCGGACCACTACCTCGCGGGAGACATCAAATATCGTCTTACTCTACCCATTAGCATCTGTCGGTCCATCTTGTAAGAGATGTAGGTCCCTTACCACTTTACTACAAGAAGAAACATCAGTAGCAACAATTCTATCATATGTACCTGCTGACCGCCTATCCCATCGTAAGAGGCTTAAGGCTTCACCAGCTGCCTCACTCCATGAGGCCACTGTTGAGGCTGCAGCAGAGCCGGTCACTCCACTTGTTCACCATAGAGAGACTACTAAAGACAGGCTAGATGAGCAGAGCGAGATGATCGGAGGCATGTACGAGCATTTGCTGGATATGCCCCTGTCTAGGATTGAGGAGACCGAGGAGGAGTTATGGACTCTGAGGGCCAGGATGGCATCGTCAGAGAGGGAGATCACTTCTTTGCACACCAAAGTTAGGGCGGTAGAGTTAGGCGATGAGAGCTCTCGAGTTTCATTAGGGATTACTAGGACTGGACTTGCAGAGATGCGACGTCAGGTGAGGGACATTGCAGAGCAGTTGCAGCAGTGTCGGATTGCTCGTATGTATGACAAAGAGCGCATTGAGAGGATCGAGGCGTATCTTCGCAGATATTTTTAAGATTCATGTGGTATTCTGTATTAGTACTATTAGAATCGACTAGGTTTGATCGTATTAGTTAATACGAAACTTGTACTCTTTCGAGAGATGGATGTATTAAGTATGAAACTATGACGATTAGTTATAATATTATTATGTTGTAATGTCGATTCACCTTGTACCCTGATTGTTTCTTAGAATTTTCTTCGCGTCGTGATTTTTACTATATATATATATATATATATATATATTGTATTCCCGCGTATCGTAACCTTATCATGGTCGTATCTATCATAATCGTGACTACACTTCGTACCAAAACCCCGTTGTGTGCTACATTCTCACGACATGGAAACATGCCGATTAATTTAAATACGAATTTAACCCATCATTCTCATAACATTCTATCCTTGGAAACACGACTTTTGGAGCCGACTTATTTTATTTAATTTTATATTATTTTATCTTATTTTATTTCATTTCATTTTATTTTATTTTATCATATTTTATATACTTCATTCGATTTTGAGGACAATGCCGACGATAAGACTAGGGATGAGATTCCACGAAGATCGAGCAGATAGTATCCCATCAAGTTCTAATGCCATTAAGACTAAGACCTTGCGTAGTAAGACTAAGTCGAGACCTTTTAGGACCGTATTCCCTATCCATTTGTATTTTATTATAAAATTTCGTTGTGTCGTGCGAATATTTTGAAATTCTCTATTGTGTTATGTGTCGTAACGATTTCATCAGTTACATTCCTTGAATTGTTACCATTTTATAAACCATTTCACTATCGTTTTATAAACTATTTTGTTGTCAAACTATAAACTATTTTGTTACCATCTTATAAACCACCTTACTATTACGTTATAAACTATCTTGTGATTATCTAGTAAACTATTTTGCTATCACCTCAAAAACTATTTTGCAGCGATCTTACAAATTCTTGTCATTTTTATAAACTACCTTGTTTTCATTTTATGAACTGCTTTGCTACCTTATAGACCATAATGTTTATACCATTTAAAATTTCTAAACATAACACTAGTTTGACGAAATGAGCATTACATCGTTAGCCCTAAATTATACATAGCCTGATCACCTATGTCTAATTCAGGAACGACCACGCTATGCTGGGAGTAGTCACCTTAAAATTTTGGTCGAAGAATTTTTTTTGTTACTTTCTACTGATATTTGTGTTAAATTTTGTGTGCGTATTCCTACGCTGTTCTTGTCAT
>BQNB010131863.1:2728-18718 GCA_026074375.1 Tanacetum coccineum | reverse complement strand
ATCGTATTTGGTTATTATCATAAGCTATAATAATAGTCCACAAAAATACAACATACTAGGGTAATAACCAAAAACACTTTCCTTGTATTTTCCTTCTTTTGCCGAGAGCACATAAGCCTAAAATAAGCCATTCGAGCTTAAAAATAAGCCAAAATAAGCCATATATAAAATAAGCTACATAGCAAATATATGTTTTTAACCATCATGACCACAATATTAAAACTAACAAAACCTCATCCTTCTTTCATTTTGTTCGAACTCCAAACGCACCCTAAATTTTCATTTATAAACTTTTCGCTTTCGATTTTAAATGATCGGGTTATGCAACTAACATCTATGCATCATTTACCATATAAAAGTACAAGTTAAATTAAAATTTGAAAGACTTAAAAAAAGGGTCTTCAAAATAAATTTTGACGTGAACCGGACAACCCAAACGTTGTTTTAACAATAATCCGAGCACTATAATCAACCCAATACTCTAAGACTCTTCATGTTTTTGATCAAAATTGAAAAATAAAGTGTGTGTGTGTGTGTGTGTTTATTTCGGACGCAAGAGGAGAGAAAGAGAGAAGGAGTTTTTGATTTCAAAACATGTGTTGTGTGTCTTCTAGGCAAAGACAAGAATACTTGTACCCATGCTAGGACAAGGATCCTAAAACAAGCCATCTTGTTCCCCATGCTTATCTATAACCAGCTAGGGATCCTAGGAGGTCTCGGGATGCCTTTTTTCGTGTCGGGTTTACTTAAAACTCATAAAACTTGATCGTAAAATATTCCCCGAAGTTACTAAGCATTTTTATTCATTTTAAAAATATTTTTCCAATAACTTAGAGTATTTACTTGACATATTTCCATATTAGACCTCCCAACAACTCATTTGGACAATAACGGACGTGTCAGGACTTGTTTTTGGCCTTTCTTACAATTCACGAGCCAAACCACCCGGAACATTCATAATATAATAATATCCTCCAAAAAGGATTATTATACGCTATAGACCATAAAATACCCCAAATCTCATAAATTCATCACCGTCAATACGGTACATATTCTAATAAAATTGACAACGTCAAATAGTCAAAGGACTAATATTAGAATATTGAAAACACAAAAAGGGAAAGGGTAACATTCTACCCCCTTAAAAGAATTCCGCCCTGAAATTCAACTAGTTATCAGTACTAAAGAGATGCGGGTACTTAAGTTTCATCTGATCTTCACGTTCCCACGTGAATTTAGGCCCAGGTTTCGAATTCCACCGAACCTTGACGATGGCAATTCTACTCCGCTTCAACTTTTTGAACTCCCGTTCTAAGATTTCCACAGGTTCTTCTACAAAATTCAACTTAGCATCTACTCGGATCTCATCCAACGGCACTTGTAGTATTGGATCAGCCAAACACTTCCTAAGGTTCGACACGTGGAACGTGTCATGAACACCATTCAATTTCTCAAGAAAATCTAACTTGTAGGCCACTAGGCCTACCTTCTCAATGATCTCAAAGGGTCCAACAAATCTAGGTGCCAATTTCTCTTTCTTCCCAAAGCTTACCACACCTTTCCAAGGCGATACTTTGAGCAAGCCATAGTCACCTACACTGAACTCTAGAGGCTTTCTCCTCCTATCGGCATAACTTTTCTGACGATCTCGTTGTAACACCCCCAAAATACGATACGCAGCAGAATACAACATTTTGGGTGCTACTACATAATACATGCACACGAGTCCCAGTAAACGTTCAAATGATACATTTATAAAACAAAATTTATTTTATTTATATGAGGAAAATCAGAGTTACAAGGTCCCAAACTAACTTAGAAATTTCTTTTCAAAAAGTCATGACACGACTTCTTTTCTAAACATCCTTTTTGTTTAAATAAACAAAACATTTCACCGAGACACAGCCTTTGATATCCACGTTCCGTTCCATCCAAGCCATCAATAGCACCAATAACTGAGATACATGCTTAAAAACGTCAACAAAACGTTGAGTGAATTCATAGAGTTTACAAATAACAGTCAGAACGCAATATTTGGTTCCACAAAACACTATAACATTGCTTGCAAGGCAAGTTATATCATGATCTCCACCACATGAGCCCGTGTACCGAACCTTAACACATTTATCATGATAGACAAATAAGTGACCGGGTAGTATGCCACTACCCCTTTCTCAATACAAAATGTCCGTTACAGGGTGCTCACCTTTGGATTCATACCCCGGACAGGGTTGTCAAACCCAATAGATCTATTTAATGCATTCTGCGTTTACCTCCTTGGTACTTAATGAGTACACAGTCAAAGGCATAAACTCATAGTATGGAATTATATCACATATCAAACACTTTGCGTTCAATTTTCAAAACAAGCATGTATCCCCCTCGCGGGTTTAAAACATTTAAGACAGTTCAAAAGCGAGGCTATGAACTCACCTTGATCTAAGTTGAAGATCAAAATAAACGAAACAATCCAAAGACGTCTCACCAACGAACTCAACCGCGACCTGTAATTTATGTCGCTCGATTACTATACAATAAAGTACGATTGAATAGTGCGTATATCGCAACTATTTAAACGATATAGACATACATACACATGTGATGAATCCACTTGCGCGTCCTAGATCATAAACCCCACATAACTGAGTTACGATCATTCTCTTTATTACATGTTCGATAGTTTATTGAAAACTTTCTATTTTCATAATCTTTTTATTTTTAGAAAGTTTCTATTTTTGGAAAGGTTCCATTTTTAGTAAGTCCCGTCATCTAAATATATTTATAATAATATTTACTTATCTTGTCGAACTTTCGACGCCCAAACTCGGTTATTAATTACCCGTATCGGAGTTATATCCCGTATATTGCAAAAGTTACTATTTTTAGAATCATCCCCGTTCGTAAAAGTCGTTAAGTCTAAAATGTTACACTCGTAATATTAATAGCGTTTATTATTTTTATAAACATTCAACAAGTCCCACCTCGACCCGTTGACTTTCAAAAGTCAATGTTAGACTTTATTTGACTTTGACTATATATATTGTCTAAATCTGACCCGTTCAAAACGACCCTCTATATCACATTTTCACGTCTCGGACTTTAAAGAGATTTTATGCAAAACGATGTTTCGGACAACTTTTTAGTTTTAGCCGAGACCTGAAACTCGACAGAAAATGACCACAATGCCCCTGTAAGTTTCTGCAGGAACTTATGACATTTTTAATAAAGTGAAGAATTTGACTTTTAGTTTTTACCCGTTATTACGCGATTTTAAAATTAACAAGCCTCGCAGTAAAGTAAAACGACATTCCGAATATCTTTCGTGTTTCGCCGGAAGGCCGAAACAGACTCGAAACTGCTCAAATCGGCTATTTAAAATTCTGCCAGCAACTTAATAAATTGCAATAGCTGTTTGAAAATTTATAAGTTTTCAAATCTTGTTTTCGCCGTAACTTCTTCGTTATTAAGAGTTACGGGGCGTTCAAATTACCAAAACGATCGTAAAAATACCCTCTATTATATTTTCTAACCTAAATTTAGATTTCATAAAATCTCATGCCTCGTTTTCCGTGTCAAAGTTTCTGCTCAGAATGTATACGTTACAAAACACGCCAAAATTCATTTTTGACCCAAAATATCATTCACGGCACATCTAAAATGGCCTATAATCAATATTTAACTCGCTCAATCAATCAATAACAAAAACTAACTAGACGACGCAAGATCTCACGGATTTCATCACATGCAATCATCGAAAATCAATCGAATCACAAAAATAAAAATGACACTAGTATTTAGAATACTTACAATGCTATATTAAGCAAATTCAGACAAGAAAAGTTTTCGTCTCCTTCCTTCTTGTTCCCAACCGAACTCGGACCACAACCCATACCGAACCCGAAACTTTTTCCATTCAAACCAACACTTCTAAAACACTTATCTAGCTTCACAAACACCCCTTTTTAACCGAAATTTCAAGAATCAAACCCGGATACTAACTTCCTCGAAACTTATTGCATGTACAATTTTATTACATGGAAACGTGGGCCTTAACACAAGGATTAATATTTTGTAACTTTATTATAATGCATGTCGGAAAATTGACGGTGGTGGTGGTTCTCCATGGTAGTCGGTCGAAGATGGTAGAGAGAAAAGGAAGACAAAAGTTTGGTTATTAATAAAAATGGAAGTAAACACTTCCTTATATACTATCCCTTCTTTGGTAACTTGACAACAATGGTCCCTCCATCCTTTATTTCTTTCAAAATTAATACATAGGGGCGTTCGTTTGGATCGTTTATTAACCGACCACAACACTCGTTAATTACTTTCGAAATTATATTTATTTCGTCCCACTCCATTTTGTTTAAAACATGTAATAAAATGTGTACACTTTAAAAACGCAAGTCCGTCTCAAGACAAGGAACAAAATGACGAAGTCCGACAAAATATAGATCTTGCAAAATAAAATAAGTCGGGGCACGTCATAATATTTATGATGCCCAAAACGCTTTACGGTCGCGCGATCAAACGTTGATTCGCGAAACGACAAAAGTAAAAATTTCTAAATTCCGTTCGTAATAAAATACGAAAATAATTATTCTTGACAATTGAAATGTCGACGTTCGTTCACATGAACTTATAAAATAATAATTATGACGTCGAATTCGCGACTGTCATACGCAGTAAACACTTCCTTTCCCATTAGGGGATATGCTTTACTTGAGATGCAAAGCACTTAGCTTGTTTTCATCAAGATGATTAGTGATCAAATCCATTGTTGATTATCATGAATTAAAGTTTAAATGACTAAATGAGCTTGTGGTATATGAAGATTAATCATGCTTTGAGTTTTCTCATCTCCTTACCTATAAATGTTTTACAAACTCACACATGTATTCCTCACATGTACAAGATAACTTACAAACTCCTACAAATCTTCTACACAATCCTACAACCCATCCTTCCTAATCATTTGTTTACCCTTCATCCCAACAAAGAATTATATACTTCACATACTCTAAACACCTCTTTCTTAAACCATCCCATAATCTCATATGTCCACTCTTTTCTCTACTATTGGCAATGCGATTATAAACCCAAATCAATCCTTTTATTTCATCATAAACATCATCATCTTCATACTTCTCAGATTCAAACTATCTCCAAGCCTGAACTCTTCTTCACACAAACCTTCCCCAAATAATCCCCACATGGGACAACTCATATTCCCTTACACAATGTACCCTCTTTGTACTTGTTGTACGGGGGCGATAACATAAATCACTTCATTCAAAATACGAAAGACTTTTAGAAACCAGATCAACCCAACTCAATATGGTGATCTTAACCACAAAACCAAAGCGCAAAACGCACACAAAACCAAAACACCTGTCGCTTATAACCAAAAACAAAAACATACTACTGCCCTCGCCTCTGGTCCTCATACAAAAATGCACCACCGGTTGTGAAAAAACATTCCGGAGTACATATGACCCCATCGACGCATTATAGCACTAACACATATAACCATATAAGCACATAATCACATATTCATCATTTTATGATGACTTTACATTTTGGCCTAGCTTTACTTAGGCACCTTATCATATTTTCTCATTATCACACTTAGCAACCAACCATGCCGCATACAATAAAGCATAGCAAAATAACCAGGCTTGCCGTACTGTTGAGCCTTAGCAAAATAAAAACCGAGCTCGGCTTACTATGAAGCCTTATCAAAAATAAACATGCTCGCATTACTATGAATCCTTAGCAAAGTAACTGAGCTCGCTTACTATCAAAATGCCATAAGGCAAAAATACATACGTGCTCGCTTACTAAAAAACCTATAAGCAAAAAATAACCTTAGCTCGCTTATCTATGAAGCCTTAGCAAAAAATAACCGTGCTCACTTCCTAAGGACCTTAGCACAATATCACAACTTGTGGGTAGGCATTACCCAATCCGATCCAAATCACATAATACCATGCTTGCTAAATAGTCAAGCCATTCCGACAATAATTCTGACTTAATCACAGCTAAGTCCTAACCAACAATGACCACGCTTGTTAATTGTCAATCAAGAACGCATCATTAGTTCTGACATAAATCACGGTTATCCTAACCAATCATAGTCCTGCTTGAGGCTTTATCTCCGCCACAGAATGACTATATACTTAACAGGATACCATATCCATACGGTTCACAAAAGACCTATTGGTATGCGTACCCCGTCTAACTGAACCTATATTTTATTTTCGGGCAATTATACCCATTCACTCACATCCTAAGCCACATCATGGGCTATCCAAAAGCGACATAAGCGCTTACTAACATTCAGAGCACATAGCACGTAAATCACATCATTTAGCGACGATAATCCTGCTAGAAAAAGACAAATCGAAAATAATCAAGAAAACAATTGAGCATCATGGACTCATTGCTCGTTCGGTGAAAATCAAAACTCTAACGTTTCCACATGGAGACTAGCACAATCAGCTCAGTCCTAACACATCGCATCAAATCTTAGATGACTCAACTAATCAAGTCGAGACAATCACGCACATTCCCAATTCAATACCTTTTGACTTAGGCGTTAGCTACTTTGATTGTTCCTCTAGGATGGGAACGGATGTCACCATTCGGCTAGAGTCTCCAATATTTTCGCCCTTATATACGCACACTAAGTCGTTACATCAAGGAGTAAGGACCACTACACCTAACCTTGAGTCAGGGGTCGCTTAGTGCCTTATTCTAATCCTCAACGATCCATGTATAGTTACAACTATACTACTACTTCCTTCTATTTCGGGGAAAGAAGTCTTCTTCATGGCCATCGTATAACAACCCACAATCTTCCTCTATGTAATTATCCATCTATTAAATTAGATGCAATTTTCCTCAGTGTAATTTCCATCTATTAAATTAGATGCAACCATTTTCATGGAAAGATTTTTGCTTTATTCCATCCATAATGTAACGTAACTTACATTTTCAAAGTAAACGAGCTCACGCAACCACCAATACCAATTCCATCAACGTTTATGTCAAATAAACGTCATAATATGTCAAGCAATATGTTTTAAACTCCATTTTTAATATACGTTATCTATTTAACGTATCATTCATAACGTTTATTATAAAACGAACATTTACCAGTTAACATTTAAACAAAACCCCGACTACAAGAATTGTTTACATTACGAAACAAATGTACAAGCCTATTCAAGGCAAGTTGATACAAGTGAGAGCAATGTCAGAAAATAGAATTACAAATTCCCTCCGTAAAACCAAAATGTACTACTCCTTCAAAGCTCGAAGTAACAAGACCGACATGCAAGAATTCAAATAAGCCTATTTTCCCTCCATTTTTCTAAGGAATTTCGTACAAACTTTCTAGCATAAGTTACAACACTCCAATGCACCACATTTAAACATTTCATTCCTTCCATTTCACTCCACACACTCAGCAAAACCCTAAAAACCTAACCCGAAAACCCTAAACAACCCGATACCTCTAAACTAGTTTTCGAACCAATTTTAAACCATCCAAAACTAGCAAAGCATACTCCCACCATGATAGCACCACATTCCACCACCTTGGTCACCACCCTTGCACCCCAAGTAAAGCACCTTGTCACCTCCTTTCACCACCATGCCGCCACCTCACCACCTACTTGTCACAACCTTGGTGATTCGAACCCTCCCACCTTCTAACACCTTGCTAAGCTATCCTCCTAGCTTCTAATAGTCACTAGTAGCTAACCTTGGCCACCACTCTTCTCAACTTGGCTACCACTCCAAGTTTCTAGCTTATATATACACGCATACATGCATACTTTCAAAATTCAACATTTAAACTAAACCCACCTCAAAATCATGTTCTAGCCAAGCTAAGAAAAGGAAAGAAAATGTCTTTAAGCTATTTTGGAACCAAGGGATAAGAAAAGAAGTGTTCTTGATTCATCTCTAATCTTCCTGACGTTACAATTATATTATTTTTAACCTATACAATCCAATTTGATCTATAATTTAAAATATAAAAATTTAATTTATCCATTCAAGCTCTAGTAAGGCCTCATAACTAGTTCTATACAGCTCTTGTCATTATTTTTAGATCATGTATAAGCTTTTCCCATATAATCATATGTTTAAGATAAACTCTAACTCTACTCGTTTGGTTTTCCTAAACCAAACGCACCCCTTAAAACTCTAAAAGCTATTTTCATAAACCCTAATAAGATAAAAGCTATAAGCTGGTCTTATAAGCTATATCTATAAGCTCACTTATCACTTTTATAATCATTAAAACTAATCTTAAAAGCCCTAACCCATCGGGTTATTGTTTATAAACTAAACGTACCCATTTTGGATTTTTAAGCTCATAAGCTCTTTTCATAAGCTACTAGCTCGTAAAACTTACTTATTTTAGCTTATAGTAATAAGCTATATGCTGCAAATTGATTTTGAGATTAAAAATACAAAGATTATGGAATTTGAACTAAAAACGCAAAACATTTCATGCATAAGGGTATATATTGTAACTTTTGAAATTATTAAACTTTCGGGCCAAAAGTATAAATACTCTAAAGTGAAACCACAGGGGTTGGTTTTTCCAATTTCCAAAGTTAAAGGTTTAATATTTTAAAAATATAATTAAAGAGTTAAAAGTATAAATTAATATATACCAAGAGTATATATTGTCATTTTCATATTCTTAAGGGTATAAAATGTAATATTTTTATATTAATTATAAAAATATATTTAAATATTATAAGACTCGATTTTATTAAAACCCGACACATTTATCATTTCATTCATCGATCGAAACACTATAAAATAATTATGTTATATATTTAACATAATTTATCATCCACTAGCTTTTGAAGAAATTTAAAAAGATAAAATCCTATCATTTAAACTATAATGTATCACGTTACCTAGTAATTTCATGCGAGGGGCTTTCATTTGGGTAGACGTTTTGACGAGTTGCTGGATTTACGATTTAAAGTGTCCTAGCTCCTCAAACGTTTACTACATGACCTCTGGATTATGATAGCCCGAACAGTGATACGATGTTTTCACAATTTAATAAACCAAATTAATCATTTACGTTAAACTTTATGAAATAAAGTTTTAAAACAATCAAACTAAGACTTGACATATTATCCTAGGTTGCGTGACGAGGCCGTTTATTTCCAATTGAGTTACTTTTGACATCAATCAACTACCTTATTAAAGTGAGTTCATAGTCATACCTTTACATGTTTTCTAAACTCCATGGGGAGATACATGCTATAAACATGAATACAAGTATTTTCCAAGTGTATGCTATCCTGATATAGTATTGCCTAAGTACCTCCAATTGCCAAAAGGCCCCACTATCGTGAATAGATCTATTAGGATTGAACTTCCCTGTCTAGGTTCTGGTATATACATGGCCAGCAGATGCATTTCATTTGAGGAACTCTGGGTGTTTAGCACAGCACCTGCTTGGGGCAACTAATTATAAATAACATTTACTTAAGGCTTCGGTGTCATGAGCTTAGTGAAATAATATAATATTGTTTACTATGATAATTGTATTCGTTGTAATTATTACTATTACATTGACTTGTATTCAACTATTACATTTCAAACACTGTGAATTTCACTTAACCGTTGTGTTGACCCTTTTAACATGTTTATCTTAGGTAATTGAGCAAACTATAGCATGGAGTGGCATTGGACTTGAGGACTTCCAAATCAAACTTGTTATCATTTAAACTCTAAGTTTCATATGTATTTTGGGACTGCCTTTGTAAACTCTAAAATAATATTGAATGATAACTAATTTTCCATAACGTCTCTTTTGAGTCATTTTCTTTGATTATGATGTTGACTCATGAGTAATACCCTAATTTAGCTTCACTGCTATAGGTCAAATAAGGGGTGTTTACATGTTCTGACTCAGAGATATCAATGACTCAAAATTGTTCAAAATTCTTGTATGGAAACCTGTTAAATTACTTAAATCTCAAAATGAATTTCAACTAATAAGAGATTTAGCGAAATCTAGTTTAAGTTATAGGTTATAAAATAGGTTTAGATCAGTGGAAAAAACTTAAATTTTAAAAAAGATTGAGTTTGTTTATGTAGAAAAAAAATTAATGGCCTTATAAACGGGATATTCAAGTAGGACGAAATAACTAATAAGAGCTAGAAGAAGCTTGAAAAAATTCGAAAAGATAAGGGATAGCATTCAATTTTAATGTAGATAATTTGAAAATGCATCTAAATTTAGGGACAAGCTCATATGAGTGTCAGATTGTTGATTAATTGCAAGAAAGGTTTAGGCTATGAAACATATAATATAGTTCCACCACCCTACACTTGAATTTTTATGCTCTATTCATCCTGACTGTCTTTTACTGGTTTTAGATAAGTTTGTTTTATGTGCTTGTAGTTGAGAACTGTAAATGTTATGTCTAGTGAAGAAAAGAGCCTTAAGGTAGTTTAGGAAGAATGACGATGCCCTAATTATGAAGAATAGGTATCAGTAGTGAGGAAGAACAATATGTCTTGAACTAAAACTGAGAAGAAAACAGTTAAGCCTTGTATTGCTAAGATAAGAGTTTGTCAACCTTAAGAACATGAGAAAAATGTAGGAAAACTTGTTAAACAAGTTGCGAAAACATAGGCAAAACACTCACAATCTAAGAGGCATCAAAGTAAAAATTGAAACAATTGATCGTCTCAAAACACTAGGAAGCATTTTGAGATGTTTAATATGGCTTGTTGTATGTGCTTGTGAAGCTTTGATCATTTGCATGTTGATTGCAATTACCATCAAAATTAGTTTAAAAATCAAAGGATGGTAAAACTTATTTGGGAACAATGCCATCAAAGGGTGAATCTCAGATCTTTATTAAAAAGATCACCCCTGTTGCCTAAATAGAAATGGTTCCAAGAGCAGTACTAATGAAGTCTGGCTTAGTATCAATTAATACTGCTAGACAAAATATTACAAAAACAGCAGTATTGGTTAATACTGCTAGACAAGTTAATGTTGCTCACTCTAAAAAAACAATGAATGCTGCTAGACTAATGTCATATCTTTCTAAAACAGCACATTTATTAAGAGGCCCATTCATAAGAACACAGCATTCAAAAATAGTAATATTGATCAAAGGGTTAATACTGTTAGTGGTAAAAAAATTTAATATTGCTAGGCCAAAAGTAGTAGTTAATGCTTTTAAGGGAAATAATGTTAATGTTGTTAAGGCCTCAGCTTGTTGGGTTTGGAAACCAAAGACTAAAGTTTTAAACCATGTTTCTAAACACAACAGTGCATCAATCACCCTCAAGAAGTTTGATTATATTAATGCACAAGGCAGATCCAAGTCAGTGATGGCTTGGGTCCCCAAAGAAACTGATTTTCTTATCTAATGTGCAGTGCAATCCACAAATGGATTTATAGGATCAAGGAGTGATTGATAGTGGATGCTCAAGGCACTTGACAGGGAACATGTCCTGTCTTACAGACTATGAAGAGATAGATAGAGGATATGTTGCTTTTGGAGGGAACCCCAAATAAGGGAAAATCACAGGAAAAGGTACCATTAACACTGGTAATCTAGATTTTGAAAATATGTATTTTGTGAGAGAGTTAAAGTTTAATCTCTTTAGTGTCTCACAAATGTGTGATAAAAAGAATAGTGTTCTTTTTAATGACACTGAATGTATTGTTTTATCTCCAAACTTTAAGTTAATTGATGAAAGTCAAGTTTTACTTAGAGTTCCTAGAAAGAACAATATGTATAGTGTTGATTTAAAGAACATAGTTCCTAAAGGAGGTTTAACTTGCCTTTTTGCAAAAGCCACATCTGATGAATCTAAACTTTGGCATAGAAGGCTAGGTCACTTAAATATTAATACCATGAATAAATTGGTTAAGGGAAATCTTGTAAGAGGTTTACCTTCCAAACTTTTTGAAAATGATCAAACCTGTGTTGCTTGTCAAAAGGGAAAGCAGCACAGAGCCTCTTGTAAGTCCAAAACAGAGAACTCAATCAGTCTTCCTTTACATTTGTTGCATATGGACTTATTTGGTCCAACATTTGTAAAAAGCCATATGAAGAAAATGTATTGCTTAGTTGTCACAGATGATTTCAGTAGCTTTACATGGGTTTTCTTTCTAGCTACTAAGGATGAGACTAGTGGCATTCTTAAGTCCTTTATAACTGGGATAGAAAATCTAGATCACAAGGTTAAGGTGATTAGGTGTGATAATAGAACTGAATTCAAAAACAAAGAAGTGAATCAGTTTTGTGAGATGAAGGGTATTTTAAGACAATTTAGTATAGCTAGAACTCCTCAACAAAATGGAGTTGCTGAGAGGAGTAATATGACACTAATTGAGGCTGCTAGGACTATGCTAGCTGATTCTAAGTTTCCAACTAATTTTTGGGCAGAAGCAGACTGCTTGCTATGTGCAAAATAGAGTGTTAGTAGTTAAGCCTCATAACTAGACCCCATATGAACTTTTTCATGGTAGAACACAAACTTTAAGTTTTATGAGACCATTTAGGTGTCATATTAATATTCTTAATACCATAGATCACTTAGGCAAATTTAATGGTAAGGCTGATGAAGGTTTCTTTGTTGGATACTCCTTGAATAATAAGCCTTTAGAGTATTCAATAGTAGAACAAGGATAGTGGAAGAAAACTTATGACTCCAAAAATGATGACCACCAATGTATTCCTTGTTTTCTCGTAACCTTATTGACCTGAGAAAAACAAGGTTTAAAACGTCAACATAAAAGTTGGTGAATTTCACCAAAAGGTTTAGTAAAATTTATAAATAGGACCACAAGAATTCCAAATAAGACACATGTAACACATACAATATCTTAAAAGTAATTACGAGTGCACTAATTTCATGACACCGAAGCTCGAAATATATGTATGCAATTTAATGCACTAAATGTGCCCATGTAGATGTTCAACCCGCAACATCCAAATTGTTCCGACATGTATAAAACGTATCGTTGGTTTCGGTACCATCCGAAACTGATGAGCCTAAACACCCCGTCCGGTATGTCAATCCCAAAATAGATCTACTCATTAACATTGCGCTCGCTAACTAGCAATTGACAGTTCATGAGGGTGGGCAATAGTGGGTTTAGCGACTTAGGCCAACTCGTAATATGTTTAAAAGAGTACTTGCGTCCAAATGTAAAACAATGCATGTTTCTCACCCCAAAGTTGTAAAACAATATAATTGTATAAAAGCGGGGCTATGAACTCACACCGAAAGAGAAATGAGTATTATTTAAATCAAGTAAGTGAATCGCCTCCGGCAATTTGAAATGCACCTAATTAATTAATAGGCCGTAATGAGTTATAATGTAGCTTTCATAATAAATAAAACAATCGCATGATGTAAAGCTACACCACCGACCTAATATTTTTATTAATTAATTAGCAAGTTAAAAACCATAATTAACTCGTATTTTTGTTAAATAAAAGTGTGTGTACTTTGTATCCGGAAGAAAATATTATTTTCGTTTACAAATGCGTCTTGTAAAAATGTATGATTTTAATATATTGATATTTTATTATTAAATTAATTGTTTTATAAAAGATTGTATAAAAATAAAAGTAATGCGCGCGAGTTTTAAAACTTCATATCTTTATCGTTTCGACTCCGTTTTATACGTTTCTTATGTCCACGTCTCCGTATTAAAATGATTTATCAAAATATCATATTTATAAAGTTTAACCCACTGATGAACAGTAACTTTTACTGTTCATCACAGTTTATATAAATTATTTTATAAAATTAAACATATATAACTTGTTTAAATCATAATTTGTTCGTTATAGTTCCGTTTCTCGAGATCCTTATGTCCTTGGATTAGTATTAAGAAAATTTATCAAATTATTTAATTTATAAAATTTAAACCACTGATGAACAGTAGCTTTTACTATTCATAACAGTTTATAAAAATATTTTTATAGAATTAAATATATATATCTTGTAAACTACGTAACTAATTCGTTATAATTCCGTTTTTCGAGTTCTTTATGTCCGTGGGTTCGTATTAAGGAAAATTATCAAAATATTATATTTATACAATTTATACCCCTGATGAACAGTAACTTTTACTGTTCATCACAGTTTATATAATTATTTTTATAAAGTTAATAATATATAACTTGTAAATTCCGTATCTTGTTCGTTATAATTCCGTTTTTCGAGTTCCTTACATGCTCACGATCCTTATAAAGAGTACTATTTTTATAAAATATAAAACATAAAGTTTATATTTCGAATTTCAAATATATATATAAAGTCATAATTAGGGTTTCTAATTAAACAAGTAATTTTACAATCATTTAATTAGGAACCTCGCACCATTAATTTACCAAGTGTTGTACCGTATATTTCACATGTATTTAGTCCTCTAAATGTCCATGTCCTTTGTCCATATGAAATCATCATAAACTTTATATAACTTTAAAATAAAACTAGGTGGTGATTAACTAATGCAACAAATATGAAAACAATAGGAAATTAATAAACGAGTATTGAAAACTTTAAATAGACCTTATAGGAATCAAGTAGGATGATGAACACGAGATGTAAACCACAATCAAGCCTTCAAAACCAAAACCCTAATCAAGAAAACCCTAAATATGTTTTCTTGATTAATCCTTGTTAAACCCGAATCCAAGCTTCCCAACACCTTGAGTAGTCTTAGGTAGTCTTAGGATGAACACTTGAATGCTTGGAATACCTTGGATGCAAAAGAAAAATGGAACCCTAAATAATTAAGGTATGCCGTGGGTTTTGAGATGGAAAAGAGGAAGAGTTTGCTTGGATTTTTCTTTTATGAAAGTGTAAGAGTTATAAGGAGTTAGGGCTTGCTTTATATAGGAAGTAGAAAACCATGGAAGTACCTAAATGAAACCATGGGAGCTCATGGTTTTAAAGGACAAGTTTGTAAGACCTCTCCTCCTCCCAAGGAGGAGGCCACGGCATAAGAGGGGGGGGAAGGTACAAGGATTGGACAATTACTTGAGATATGGGTTTAGGGTACATAAGGTGTAAGATTTACAACTTGTAAAAAGATTTTTAACAAAGGTTAAATGATTTAATTCATGGGTAAATGTTCATGTCCGGTTTTAAAGTGTTATAGGAGAGAAAAATAATTAAATTTTGAGTATTGGGTATAAACGTGGGTATTTGTTTAAGCGTAGATAGGTAAAGGTGCTTCCGGGTGCGACCGAAAGTAATTTATTGCGAAACGTAAGCGTTTTACGTAACCAACAAAAATAAATTATGAAAAGTTATAAATTATACTCTTAATAATCATATAACACTTGCTTGATGTCAACTTTAATTTGTTTGATGTCCGTTTACATTGATCATTGATTTTTAGTTTACGCGATTTAACTATAAGATAATAATTAAAAGCGAACGCGTAAAACTCTAAAAATAAATAATGGAATTTATTAAAGTTGAAAATAACCTGAAAATGAGAAATGTTACACATTTTCCATTTTGATCCAAAACCATACACCCGAAACCCTAATTTTATGTTTTTCTTAAAACTAAATGTTATAATTAAATATTGTTATAATCTATCCTAGCATGCTTAACTAATGTTAAAATAACCACTTTATTGATTAATGAAGGAATTTGAACTTAAAACCTACGCGATTACGTTTTGAAACCCTAATTTGACCCGTTTTGCTTCCTAGCTTAACGAATCGTTATTCTAAACTTTCGTTGCGTTAAATCTTCATATTTTAGTTTATTATAACTTATAAATATCTTTTGAAATGTTAAAATAAGCTTGCATGGCAATTTGGACATGTTTTATAATTATAATCCATGCAAGGGGTATATATCGTAACTTTCGTAATTTTTATTTAACAACAATTTAATTCCCTTTCCCAATCATTAGCCATGGGTTTTACGCGAATGAGGATGTGTACG